>VWZE01015201.1:64333-74674 GCA_013396675.1 Eubucco bourcierii
GGTTGGGACTAGAATGATCCTTGAGGTCCCTTCCAACCTTACATTCTATGATTCTATGTTTCCCTGAAGCTGCAACCAATCCACTGCAAACCTAACGCAGATAAGTTTGTGGCTGTTTGCAGGATTTCAGGACTTGGCAGCCTTGGTGGTACCTGTGCTAAAGAAGGTCATAGTTGCTGTGTAAATATTCACCATAGTACACAGGACCCTGTGGGAGAACCTCCTGCTGTCTGAAACTCAGGCTGCTGCTGAGCAGAGCTCTAATGGCTCTGTTGGAGAAGGACCACGCTTGTTCAGAATCCTGCTATGGGTTTTCTCTTCTGCTGTTCTTGGTCCTGTGCTACTCTAGGTAGCGTGTGATGGTGTAAGAGGCTGAGTGCAGTCATCCCACACTCTTGGGTTGGTGCAGGTGTCTTTAGGGACACAGAAACATTAAATATTCACATGTTCCTGAATGAGGCTGGGAAATGTGGTGATGAGAGAGATCTGGTTTAGGCTCATCAGTCAAAAACATTAGGAATGAAGAATTTCAGTCTGTTGTGATCCTTTCCCTTTGCTCTAAATTGAGGTGTGTGGCTCTCCAAGGGCAGGGTGGACTTCAGCAAAGAAGTATGCCTGGGTTTGGTTTTGGTTCGCATTGAAAAGCTGAAGAGGAAATTGGGAAGCAAGGACTGCTAAACAAATACATGGAGTTGTCCTCTAGTGGTTTGTTGTTTGGTTTTTTCTGCTTTCTGAGTTTATTATCAGTGTATTAAGTTTTCCTGTTCAACCTTTATTACTCTAAATTCAGTGGAAGATTGTGTCACATAATTGTGCTGAAGTAGTGTTTCCAGAAAGCAGTGAATAATACAGAATGCCACAGGTAACTATGGCAATTTGCAGGATTTTACTTTTTTTGTTTGGTTTGTGGTTTTGCTTGCTTGTTTTTAAGATTTATTTTTTTTCCCCCTCTACCTGTTTTAATTGTAGAATTTCTTATGTCTATTTCCCCTCCCTCCTGGGAAGAAGATTTTGGAGGCTGGAAATCTAAGGGAATTGTAACACTAGGGATACTAAACTAAACTTAAGCCACCCAAGGCTCAGTGTTGGGACCACTTCTGTTTAACACCTTTATTGATGATCTTGATGAAGACCTAGAGTGTGTCATCAGTAAGTTCACAGATGACACCAAGTTAGGTGGCAGTGTTGATCACCATGGGGGTAGGGAGGCTTTACAAAGGGACTTGGATAGATTGGATCCATGGGCCAATGTCAATGGCATGAGCTTCAACAAGGAAAAATGCAAGGTCCTGCACTTTGGTCACAACAGCCCTAAACAATGCTACAGGCTTGGGGCAGTGTGGCTGGAAAACTGTCTGATGGAAAGGGACCTGGGACTGAATATGAGCTAGCAGTGTGCCCAAGTGGCAAAGAAAACCATTGGCATCCTGGCTTGTGCAAGAAATGCTGTGTCCAACAGGAGTAAGGAGGTGATTGTCCCTTTGTACTTGGCTCTGGTGAGGCCACACCTCAAGTATTGTGTTCAGTTTTGGGCACCTTATTACAAGAAGGTTGTGGAGATGCTGGAGCAAGCGCAGAGGAGGGCAATGAAGGGAAGGACCTTGAGAATATGAAAAGCAACTGAAGGAGCTGGAGCTGCTTAGTTTGAAAAGGAGGAGTCTGAGAAGAGACCTCATTGCTGTTTATAGCTACCTGAAAGTACCTTGCGGAGAGGCTGCTGCTGATCCCTTCTCCCAGGTGATAGAACAAGAGGGAATGGCCTCAAACTGCAACTAGGTGGGTTTAGGCTGGACATTAGTGGTCAGGCATTGGAATGGGCTGCCCAGGGAGGTGGTGGTAAAGTCACCAATCCAATCCTGGATGTGTTTAAAAGTTGTTTGGCTGTGGTACTTGGGCATATGGTTTAGGGTATACCATGTAGAGTAGGGGTATGGGTTGGACTTAATGATCCCAAGGGTCTTTTCCAACCTGAACGTTCCTGTGATTATGTGACTTGTAAACAACCTGAATAAAAATAATTAATCTTCAAATGCTTTTTAAAATTGTTCAGCCTATAGCTTAAAGATTTGTGTTGGTAATTGAGTGCTGCTTGTTCCAGTTAATGTTTCCAGTGATTCCTCCTAGAAATAGAGACAAGCCCATGCATCACTGACCTTTCAAAGAAGGAATAGAAAAATATATTTCAACTTCAGGGGAGAAAGAAGCAACAGAACCACTGAACGTTAGGTGTTGGAAGGGACCTTGATTGATCTAGTCAACCCCCACTTCCAGGGCAGGATCACCTAGAGCAGGTCACACAGGAATGCATCTAGGCAGATTTTGAATGCCTCCAGAGAAAATCTCCACAACCCCTTTGGGCAACCTGTTCCAATCTTTTGTCACCCTCACAGTGAAAATATTTTTCCTTATGTTCACATGGAACTTTCTGTGTTCCAGCTTGCATCCATTGCCCCTTGTCCCCATCACTGAGCAGAGTCTGACTCTGTCCTTCTGACACTCACCCTTCATATCTATAAACATGAATGAGAATCTCATTCTCTCCAAGCTAAAGACACCCACATTTGAACTTGCATCTTGAAGAAATAAGTGAAGTAGATCACCATGCTGCACTGTTAGGTAAATCTCTACCCTTGAGGCTTTACATAGGTAATTAATTTGATTTTAAAACCCATCTACTCCAAGGGAAGTGTCTCTGCAGATAGGAAATGACTTGTAGATAAGTTGATGTATAGATAAAGCATTACCATGACAAACAGGCCAAAGTTGTTTTTCATTTGGAGAACTACCTCTCTCTCTGAATTTGGCAGTGGTTTATAGTTACAGACTGAAACCAACCAATTGCTTTAAGCAGAGAAAAATGGATTCAACAGTACCATTGTGCTAACCTTTCTCTTCCTTTCTTTTTCCCTCAGCTTTTGAGGGGTGCGTAGACTTTGGGATGCTTTTTCCCTCAGCTTTTGAGGGGTGCGTAGACTTTGGGATGCTTTTTCCCTCAGCTTTTGAGGGTTGCGTAGACTTTGGGATGGAACTGTGGATTTATTTCCAGGTGGCTGTTATAAAATATACATTATTCCTTCAAAGGGCAATGAACTCCCTCGTGCATTGGCTTACTTTCTTATTCTTGGGTGTCCTTGTGATCAGATCATATTAATGCAACTTCTGACCAGCTGATATTGTCAGTTACTTTCAGAATTAATTTGAGGAGGCTCCTTTATTCTTAATGAATGGCTATTCTGGAGGAGAAGGTGGGTGATATTTAGACTATGGGGGCCTACAAAAAAGCTGATGAGAGACTTTTAAAGATGTCAGATTGTGGTAGGACTAGGAGGAATGAAGCAAAACTAGAAGTGGGTAGATTCAGACTGGATGTTAGGAAGAAGTTCTTCAGCATGAGGGTGGTGAGATGCTGGAACAGGTTGCCCAGGGAGATGGTGGAAGCTCCATCCCTGGAGATTTTTAAGGCCAGGCTGGATGCATCTCTAGAGAGCCTGATCTAGTGTGACGTGTCCCTGCCCATGGTAGGGGGTTTGGAACTGGATGATCCTTGAGGTCCCTTCCAGCCCTGATAATTCTGTGATTCTATGGTTAGTGCAAAGAGCAGCTTCAGAGCATTGCTAAATCAAACTGGAGAGTCCGCTCAAAGCAGCACTGAGAAGTGTCCCACTATCAGTGAGTGCTCACTGTTTTCTTCCTGCTTTAGTCATGGAATATTGACTGTACAAAGCCTGCTGGCCATGGATTCTCTTTGCCTTGTAGCTTGCATAGTGAGCATGTACAGAATGAACATCAGACTGCCTTTGAGCTTGAGGAGCACAGGAGCATGTGAGGGATGTATGTGTGCTGGTGTGGCTACAATGGCAGCTGCACTGACTGTTTGTTCATGGTAGCTGCTGAAGCTCATTCATGAAACTGTTGTCCACTTGGGTCACACTTTCACACTTTGGTTGTTTTTGATGATTCTGCAATGCAGATGTTGTCATGAAGAAACACAACTCCCAGGACAGCACAGTGCTAAATCTCTTGGGTTGCAGTCTCGCATTTTTATTTGACTGTAGCAGTCAGAGCAGTTGCTTCTGCTGCTCTTCCTTCTCTCCTCCTTGTTGCATTGTTTCATCCTTGGAATTTGTATGGATAAATGGTTCAACTCACTGGAACAGCAGAGAAATCACAATACACAAATCAGCAGACTTTGCTGATCTGTCATTTACTCTGTTGTTCTTTCCCGTGGGATCAGGCAAACGTCACAGGTGTGACAAAGTGGATGGAATTTTGTGTCCAGGAAACTTCAGGATGGCTGGAGCTGAATTTGAGGAAGAGAGGTTTTGGGGAGGCTGTTTGAAGATGACATTTTCCTCCTGGCATGGTTCAGCTGAAACACCTCGTTGTGATCTCTGCTGCTGCTCTTGTGTGCAAAACCTGCACTGGTGCCCAATGCATGCTTAGCTGAGGTTAAAGTAAGGTTTTTAAGACAGGTTTTTCACTCTCTTGTAGACCTTATTGCATCTTAATGTCAGGTTTATCCCAAGGTGATGTGAATACCTGATGTGTGCTGCCTGCCTTAGCTGCTCATCAAGAACTAAGCCACTCTCTGAAACTGCTGAGTGGAGCTGACAAGTGTTAACACAGAGACTCTTAAAGGGGGTCTCTACAGTTAAGAAAGGAGTTACCTTTTCAGGCTTAATTTCTAAAATGCTAAGAACCCTTCAAAGACTTCCCTTACGTCAAGGTCAGTAGGGTGGTTGTATTTTGGAAAGCACAAAGCCAAATGGATGATCTGGGGGAGGGCAGCACTAACGATTCATTAAGGAAATAATTTATTTGGGTTTGGTTTTTTTAGCTGCTAAATGATAGGAGGGATACAAGGCACCTCCTGAGGTGAAATATGAACTCATAGAATTCCTGTTCCATTACATTTAGAATCATAGAATGGTAAGGTTGGAAAGGACCTCAAGGATCATCTAGTTCCAACCCCCTGCCATAGGCAGGGACACCTCCCACTAGTACAGCTCACTCAAGGCCTCGTCCAACCTGGCCTTGAGCACCTCCAGGGAGGGAACAGCCACAACCTCCCTGGGCAACCTGTGCCAGTGCCTCACCAGCCTCACTGTAAAGGGTAAATTTAGTGAGGTGAGTCTGCTCCCCTCAGAAAACAGCACTGACTTTTTTTTTGAGTGTGCTTTTTAGGTTGCAGCCACAGTGTTGTCATTCTCAAAACATCTGTTTGTTCCTCAACAGGTATCAAAAACACACTAAAAAAATAAAAATGAGTGACCCAGCCCACAGCACATTCTCTGCTGCTCATAGGATGAGTGATGTAGGTATGTATGCTATCCTCTTCTGATTGCTTTATCAAAGTCTAGATTAAAACTACTTCTAAAATACTCACTGTACTACAGCATTCTGGTCATGGAATCACAGACTAGTTTGGGTTGAAGGGACCTTCAAAGCTCATCTGGTTCAACTATCCTGCAGTCAACAGGGAGTTCTGCAGTTAGGGCAGGTTGCTCAGAGCCACAGGAAAGCTGACCTGGAATGGTTCTAGGGATGGGACAGCTACCACTTCTCTGAGCAACCTGGGCCAACTCTCACCACCCTCAATGTCCAACATTTCTTCTTTTTCTCCAGTCTGCCTCCCTCTTTTAGTTCAAACCATCACCCCTTCTGTCACAACAGGCCCTGCTCAAACATCTTTCTCTGTTTTTCTTATAAAAGCCCCTTTATATATTGAGAGTTCTCAGTAAGGTTTTCCCAGGGCCTTCTCCATGCTAAACAAGCCCAACTGCCTCAGCCTGTCTTTATAATAGAGGTGATCATCATCTTCCTGCCTCTCCTGTGGTGAGGACTCCAGAGCTGTCCCCAGCACTACAGGTGGGAGTCTCAGCAGAGTGAACCACAAGGCAGAATCCCCTTCCTCCCGCTCCTGCCTATGCTGCTGTGGATCAGCCCAGGATATGACCGGGCCTGGGCTGGGAGTACACAGTGCTGGCTCATCTCCAGCTTTTCAGCCCCCAACACCTTCAGTTTTTCTCTGCTGGGCTGCTCTCCAGCCCTTAATGCCCAGTCACACTGGGGACTGCCTTGAGGGGTGACCTGAAACAATCCTTCCACACTGTAGCAGGGTCTAGTCATGTTGCCAGACCTTCTGTGGGCATGTGGCACACAACAGTCCTTAGGGCAGACCTGAAGGAGGTGTCATCATGGAACAACAGCTTTGAAGGATTTACCCTAGAATTTGATATGGGATCCCCTACCCAACATGTCAGATGCCCTGCTTCCAACCAATGTGCTCCTAATGTTGGGTGGAAGTGATCTTTCTGCTGATACCTAGTGGCCAGTTTCACTAGGAAAGGAACCTAAAAAAGATGTTGGAAAGACAAAGCCCATTCCTTATCCTTTAAGCTTCCTCCCTTGTGTGAAGTTACTGAGGATCTGTGTGCTAAAGCTTTACAGTCCTGGGGCAAAAGGCCAAATATTTTCATTTACTGTTATCACTGCCTAAGGCTTTAGCTAGTATTTGTTATAGAAAATCATAGAAAAGGTGTTTTAAAAGCACAAAGTCTCCTATTTTGTCTTTTTATTCATGTCTGTATATATTTGGGTGTGTGCATGAACATATATTTGTATAAAGAGTATTAATTTTATAAGATTCATCCACTATATTGTTTATTAAATGCAAAGCTTGCATCCTGTATGCCAGGTCCCTGAATTTGGAGTTCACATGGACAAACCATACTGACTTCAGAAAATTTCTCAGCGTTAAGTCCTCAGTAGTAGAAACAGAATTGTTAGTAGGAGAGATTGAGATGGTGCAGATGTACAAGTTAAAGGCAAAAACATATTGAAAGCAAAGAGAAAATTAAATTCTTTGTGTTTAGAGATTTGGAAAGGGAACATCTGTTAACTCATTCTTCTGTTGGACATGAGGGACATAAAGTTGGTGAAACTGAGTTACCTGAGAAAGTACCTCAGGTTCTTGCTTGCTCTTCTATTAGCTCTCTGTGTAGCTATGTGTAGTTACATTTCATGTAAAGCTTGAAGAGTATAGAAAGGACCAGATTATGTTGATAAATTAAACTTGAGACTTTCAGAGACATCTCTAAGGCTTCCAAACATTTCTGCAAGCTTTTGTTGTTGTTCAGAAACCAAACCTAGTAAGTACCTTTTATTTTTAACCTAGGTACCACTGAGTTTCGCCTTTTTAAGTAAATTAATTCTTTCTGCTTAATTGCAGTTCTCTGATACTTTTTCATGTGGTTAGAAGAGATGAGAACATCCCAGCCAAAGTAAAACAGTGCCTCTCCCTGTTGTTTGATAGCATTCCTCCTTCTTTCCATCTCCTCACTCAGCAGGATGGTTCTTTCTCCCTTCCCAGTTGCTTCCTGCACTGTGTTCGCTATTATTTTGCATCCATCAGTTTACACTTCCACATTTTTCATCCTCTTTCCATGCTTTTTGTTGTCAAACCTCTTTCATATTATGAGAAGGAAAGGGTACAAAGATGATTACAGGGATTTGTTTTTTGATCATGTCTCTCATCCTTACTCCACTGTATTGAGGAATGAAGCTGGCTTAGAGAAGCAGTCACACGGGGACACCAAACTGCAATTTCTTTGAGTACCTGAAGGAGATGACAATGCTGACATATAGACCAAAGAAAACTGGTCAGGCTGTTGCAGTTACGAGTACCTGTGCCGATTTGAGGCTAACTGGAATAGTTTGGGTTTAAACTGGCAGAGGGGAGATTTAGACTGGATGTTAGGAGGAAGTTCTTTCCACTGAGGGTGGTGAGGCACTGGCACAGGTTGCCCAGGGAGGTCATGGATGCTCCCTCCCTGGAGGTGTTCAAGGCCAGATTGGATGAGACCTTGAGTAACCTGTACTAGTGGGAGGTGCCTATGGCAGGGGGTTGGAACTAGATGATCCTTGAGGTCCCTTCCAACCTTACCATTCTATTATATTTTAATAAGAGAAATTAGATCATTGGTTGTGAAAGGAAAATAATGGTGAAGTCTATATCATTCATTGGTTTGATGAAAGGGATAAAAAAACCCAAAATAATTTGTCCCTCTTTGGGATGCTTCCCCTTTGCTCTGCTCTAATATCTTCCACTGATTTTGGCTAGCCAGACAACAGATAAGCTTTGCTGGTTGTTTTGGTTTCTGGGAAGGAAGAGAGAAAGAGAGGCTTTGAGCACCTTCTGGGCAGTGTCTTTGTCTTGGAGGAAGTTTGGATTTCTGTATTATTTCTAGTTTGTATATACTTATAAATACCTATAAATATATTGTGTCTATAAGCTTGTAAATCTTTCTCTGTTGTAAATAAAACTTCATCTTACTTCCAAGCCATCTGAGCTGATCTGGTAAATTTCAGTTGTGGGTGTATGTAAGTTTCTTCCCATGGATGTCTCTACCATAGCTCAGAAAAAGTGGTGGGAGAGTACCATGCTAGTAAGATGGTTGAACAACTCCTTCAGATCAGGAGTTGTAAGCCATGTGCCAAGGCTAAAAGCTGACTGCAACCTGAGGACCTTGCCAATGCATGCATTGACATGCCTGTAGGAATGCTTCCAAAATCATTGATAATAGGCACAGGGAGGCAGTGAGACCTCTGTCTCCCCTGGAAGTGTCCTCACATTTGTTCCTACACTTAGCTGTACCATAGTGTGCTATCCTGGAATTACCTGAGGATCTCTGATGTTGGAACACCACACAATCATAGAATAGTAAGGTTGGAAGTGACCTCAAGGATCATTTAGTTCCAAGCCCCTGCCATAGGCAGGGACACCTCCCACTAGTACAGCTCACTCAAGGCCTACTACAACCTGGTCTTGAGCACCTCCAGGGAGGGAGCAGCCACAACCTCCCTGGGCAACCTGTGCCAGTGCCTCACCACCCTCACTGGAAAGAACTTCCTCCTAACATCCAGTCTAAATCTCCTCCCTGCCAGTTCAAACCCATTGCCCCTTGTCCTGTCATTACAAGACCTTGTCAATAGTCCCTCCCCAGCCTTCCTGCAGGGCCCCTTCAGATACTGTAAGGCTACTCCAAGTTCTCTTGGAAGCAATCTCCAGACCGCAGAGCCCCAACTCTTGTAGTCTGTCCTCATAGGAGAGCTGCTCCAGCCCTCTGATCATCTTTGTGGCCTCCTTGGGACCTGCTCCAACACTTCCATGTCCTTCCTATGCTGGAGGCTCCAGAACTGTGCACAGTACTCCAGATGGGGTCTGATGAGAATCACAGTTTCCAAAGCCAGGTGCCTCCAGGCAGTTGCCTGAATGAGCAACCTTCTGGAGTTGTTCTCAAGCTCCTGCCATGCCCTGCTGCTGGTGTGTGTGGATGCTGCCTGAAATGTCTTCTAGCAGGCTGGGGGTGATTGCAAACCTTTGGGAGCAGTGATGCCGGGGGTAATAGGCTTGGGAGAAACAAGTGAATGAGGGGCTTTTCAGAGGGTTTGGTGACAGAACTTTTACTGCTTTGAATGTGGAATGATGTTCTATGAACTTGTGATGGTTTGGGAGGTACCTGCCCCCCCCCCCCCACTTCATGAGAATCACCCAGACTAGAGTCAGACACCTGGAAATTAAGGAATGAAGCTTTACATTCACAGCTTAACACAATATACAAGCTGATATTTACAATATATTACAAAATAAATACAGAAATATACAACTTAAAGGTAATACAGAAACACAGTACCCCTCCCAGAAATCAGAGTCCCCAGGCAGGGCACCCAACCACCCTTCCACCTTCTTTCCACCCCTTTACTTCATCCCAGAATCTGCCTTATGTGCAAAGCAGGTTAGAAGCAGAATGATTAGTTGGGTTACACAGCAGCAAAAGCCCAGGGAGAAAACACAGACTGACTCCAACAGAGAGAGAGAGAGAGAGACTGTCTTACCTATGTTTGTGTCCTTGTTTTTATACATCTCAGCAAGCCTATGAGTGAAGAAGACATCACCATTATTTCCTTTTCACAGCCTATAATCTTTTTCATCAAAATATTCCAATTAACCTCAAACCAGCACAGATCTCTGCTGGACAATGCTCTAAACATTGTCTGAGAGAGAGTAAAAAAAAATCTTGTATAAAATCTCAATGGTTTAGGGGTGAGAATTTTAGATTGATGTGAATAAAAGCCCACAGATGAGCAAAGCCACCTAAAGACCTGAAAACTGGGAGAAAGGAGATTATTCCTGCTAGTTGGATCAGGAATAGTGTGGCCAGCAGGAGCAGGGAGGTCATTCTCCCCCTGGACTCTGCACTGGTTAGACCACACCTTGAGTCCTGTGTCCAGTTCTGGGCCCCTCAATTTAAGAAGGACATTGAGGTGCTTGAGTGTGTC
>VWZE01015201.1:92708-103916 GCA_013396675.1 Eubucco bourcierii
TAAGAATGTCTTTTTATTTGGTTGTTTTATCTTTTTTTTTTTCCCCCATGAAAGTCAGAGGATGAAGAGTTGAAGTGGGGAGGAAGGATTTCTGATCACTATCTGTCTCCAGAAAGATGAGAGGGCTGCTGGCTCAGGAAGTCTCAGAGCTGCAAACAGTTGGAGGCTGCAGGAATTTGGGGGGTGAGGGGGGAAGGGGAGGCAGGGGGGGAAGGGGGCAGAGTCATACTGAGTACCTTTCTTTAATTTTCCCTAAGCTTTTAGTCACTTCTGAAAACAGGTCAGTGGCATGGAAAGACCTTTTGGTTTGATTCAGTGCTGCTGCATGTGCCTTAATGCTGGCAACAAAAGCCTGGTGTTAATCCCTCCAAGGCCCAGGGTTAGATTGAGGGCAAAATCTAATCTACTAAATCCAAACCTGTGGTGCTCTGCTTTGGGTTTATGTTCCATCTTGCTACCCGGATTTCTGAAGTGAGCTGACTGCTGCACCTACTGCTTTGGCAAATTCTCAATCTTAGGCTTTGCTGATGAGCCTAGGGTTATCAGAGTTGCNGGAAGGGGGCAGAGTCATACTGAGTACCTTTCTTTAATTTTCCCTAAGCTTTTAGTCACTTCTGAAAACAGGTCAGTGGCATGGAAAGACCTTTTGGTTTGATTCAGTGCTGCTGCATGTGCCTTAATGCTGGCAACAAAAGCCTGGTGTTAATCCCTCCAAGGCCCAGGGTTAGATTGAGGGCAAAATCTAATCTACTAAATCCAAACCTGTGGTGCTCTGCTTTGGGTTTATGTTCCATCTTGCTACCCGGATTTCTGAAGTGAGCTGACTGCTGCACCTACTGCTTTGGCAAATTCTCAATCTTAGGCTTTGCTGATGAGCCTAGGGTTATCAGAGTTGCTATGTAAATGGGTTCCTCCTGTAGCTACATCCAGGTGTCATCACTTCACATCACATAGTGATCACTTGTGTAGTGCTCAGTGGTAGAGACTGATCATCTCCTTCCTTTGTGCATTGTGTTTTCTGTGTGGTGTGACTGCAGGTTCACGTCACAGGTTTGGGAAAGTTGGTGTCATTCCTCCATTAAAAAGCCAGCTCAGGAAAGGAACCATTCACTTGAGTATTTGCACAATAAATGATCATGTAAGAAAAGCAGTATGGGTTTGCTTTGTTTAATTAAAGTCGATCAAAATTATCTATGGGACAGCAATGTGCCCTCATGGCCAAGATTACCAATGGTATCCTGGTGTCCATTAGTAAAAGGATGTCCAGCAGATCTGGGGAGGTTCACTTCCCCTTCTTTGTTGTCCTGGTAAGACCACACCTGGAATACTGTAGTTCAGTTTTGGGTTCCCTAAGTCAAGAGAGGCAGAGATCTACTGAAGAGCATCCAATGATGTGCTACAAGGATGATTAAGGAGCTAGAACATCTCTCCTAGGAAGAACAACTGAAAGAACTGGGACTATATATCCTGGTAAAGAGAAGGCTTAGAGGGGATCTTATTAACATCTATGAATATCTGAGGGGTGGGTGTCAAGAGGAGGGGGACAGGGTCTTTTTAGTGGCACCCAGTCATAGGACAAGGAATAATGGATATAAGCTAGAACACAGCAAGTGCCACCTCAATATGAGGAAAAACTTCTTTATTGTGAGGGTGATGGAACACTGAAGGAGGTTGCCCAGAGACGTTATGGAATCTCCTTCTCTGGAGACTTTGAAAACCAACCTGGATGTGTCCTTGAAAGAGTCCAGCACAGAGCCACAAAAAATGATTAAGGAAGCTGAACATCTTCCTTATGAGGAGAGACTGAGGGAGCTGGGGCTTTTTAGTTTGGAGAAGAGAAGACTAAGTGGTGACCTGATTAATGTTTATAAATATGTATGGGATGAGTGCCAGGAGGATGGAGCCACCTCTTCTCGGTGGTGCCCAGTGACAGCACAAGGGGCAGTGGGTGGAAGGTGAGGCATAGGAGGTTCCATGTGAACCAGAGGAAGTTTTTTGTTGTTGTTGGTTTTGTTTTTGTTTTTGTTTTTGTTTTTTCCCCACTGTGAGGGTGACAGAGCACTGGAACCAGCTGCCCAGGGAGGTTGTGGACTCTCCCTCTTTGGAGATATTCAAGAACTGTCTGGATGCATTTCTCTGTGATTTGCTCTGGCAGGGGGCCTGGACCAGATGATCTTTGGAGATCCCTTCCACCCCCTGACATTCTATGATTCTATTCTTATGTAGCCTGCCCTAGGTGATCCTGCTTTGGCAGGGGATTTGAACATGGTGATCTCTTGAGGGCCCTTCCAGCCCCTAACACATTCTATGGTTCTGTGATTCTGTGGTTGCTCAGCTCTGCTCCAACCTGCAGTTTACAGGGTCAGGGTTGTGAGCCCACCAAAAGGTCAGGCCTGTAGAAATCCTTCTCACATGTTGTGTTCTACTGAGGCTGATTGGTTTGCATTTCTGCAGGAACATTGACTGGAAGGAAGAGGACCAGTGGGTTTTTCAGACTGTTATCAGTCAGTATCCAAGTGATCTCTCGAGGAGGAGGACTTTGTACCTGGATATGCTGCAGCGGTACCTTCCTCACAAATCTCGGCGTGACCTGGTCAGTGTCCCTTTAAGTGAGACCATTTCTGACTTAAATCACCTGCTGAACGTTTGCATTAAGCAATGTTTATCAAGGCTGGGGGCTGGTTTATGTCTCAACTGTAGCTTTGATCTTCCACCACGAGGAAAAAATGTCCCCACCTCCAAAATACATGAACTCGAAAATATGTCACTTGTTCAGACTGAGGACTGTGGGGGTTTTACAGCTCCACGTGCTCTTGCCACCAAACTCACCCCCTTAATTGGCTGGCATTGCTTCTGCTGTACAGCTTTATTGTTCTGCCATGCTCTGCTGCTTCTGGTGTTTGTTTTTTATGAGGATCTACAGCACTGTCGCCCTGTCTAGGAACAGTTATTTTAATTGCTCCGTGGCACATATCTAGCAGGAAGAGGGAAGTTATCTTCTGCTCTCGGGGAGAGGCTATTTTTATATGCCTAACGCCTTTCACATTGATTGCTGATTCCTCTCACACTCCACAGTGAATGAGCATAGAGGAGCTAATAGAGAAACCCATTTCAAGGCCAGAACACTTCAGGATGTCATAAGTAAAGCAGGAGGCTTTTTTTTTCATCTTTGCATGTATTTTTAGACCATCTACTTGCTGGTGTTTGAGGAGTTCCTAGTGCAAAGGAGGAGTGACAGCCAAGTGGTACTGATCATTAGCATAGTTTTACCAAAAATGAACTTCAGGGGATTTCAGAATGTTGTTTGTGAGAAGTGGGCTAAATCATAGAATCATAGAATGGTAAGGTTGGAAGGGACCTCAAAGATCATCTAGTTCCAACCCCCTGCCATAGGCAGGGACACCTCCCACTAGTACAGGTTACTCAAGGCCTCATCCAACCTGGCCTTGAACACCTCCAGGGAGGGAGCGTCCACGACCTCCCTGGACAACCTGTTCCAGTGCCTCACCACCCTCACTGGAAAGAACTTCCTCCTAACATCCAGTCTAAATCTCCCCTCTGCCAGTTTAAACCCATTGCCCCTTGTCCTGTCATTGCAGGACCTTGTAAATAATCCTTCCCCAGCCTTCCTGTAGGCCCCCTTCAGATACTGGAAGGCTACTATGAGGTCCCTTCGAAGCCTTCTCTTCTCCAGGCTGCAGAGCCCCAACTCTCTCAGCCTGTCCTCATAGGAGAGCTGCTGCAGCCCTCTGATCATTTTTGTGGCCCTCCTCTGGACCCGCTCCAACACTTCCATGTCCTTCCTGTGCTGAGGGCTCCAGAACTGCACGCGGTAATAAATAAAATAACTCTGTGCTTTGTACAGCATAACTGTATTTTAAATGCAACCATTATTAATTTTTTGGGAGGGTCATTTAACATTTCAGATTTCTGAATTTAAAAATCATGATTTAGCATTGAATTGTCTCTTAGTGTGTGTCTTAGCATGACAGATATAGAAACGCTAAAACAGCACTAAGACCTATTCTTAAAATGTGCTGCATGAGAATCTTAAACTTGGAGCCTTCTGTGCCTTCTGTCTGGAGAAGACTGGATCAGTGGACAGGCACAGTGCTTGATCCAGCAGCAGCTCCTCAGAGAGGGCTGGGCCGCATCAAGAGCAGCGTGGCCAGCAGGGCAAGGGAGGTAATTCTCCCCTTTTACTCTGCTTTCGTCAGACCCCACCTGGAGTCCTGTGTGCAGTTCTGGAGTCCTCAGCACAGGAAGGACATGGAAGTGTTGGAGCAGGTCCAGAGGAGGCCACAAAGATGATCTAGAGGGTTGGAGCAGCTCTCCTATGAGGACAGGCTGCGCAAGTTTGGGCTCTGTAGCCTGGAGAAGAGAAGGCTTCCAGGAGAGCTGATAGTAGCCTTCCAGTATCTGAAGGGGGCCTACAGGAAGGGTGGGGAGGGACTATTTACAAGGTCTTGCAATGACAGGACAAGGGGCAATGGGTTTGAACTGGCAGAGGGAAGATTTAGACTGGATGTTAGGAGGAAGTTGTTTGCAGGGAGGGTGGTGAGGCACTGGAACAGGTTGCCCAGGGAGGTTGTGGCTGCTCCCTCCCTGGAGATGTTCAAGACCAGGCTGGATGAGTCCTTGAGTAACCTGTACTAGTGGGAGGTGTCCCTGCCTATGGCAGGGGGTTGGAACTAAATGATCCTTGAGGTCCTTTCCAACCTTACCATTCTGTGATTCTATGACTCTGTTCAGAAGTGCAAACTCTCCACTCTGTTTCTTGCTTGGATGTGGCTTAGCTTCTTGGTCTTGCTGGGTTTGTGGCATCAACAATAGCGATGTGATCTGATGTATTTGACCAAATAGAGGCTCCAGAGGTAGTGCTACAACTTGATCTTCATCCAGCTATGAGCTGATAAGTTCTGTTTGTGAGCTAGGCATCAGATGAGTCAGCATCCCCTTGGTCCCCTGCCCAAATCCTGTAAGTTAGCATCAGGAATGGTACCTTTGACACTTGGGAGCAGATAGTTATCACCAGAACCTCCTTCATCCCTGTTACTTGTGTTTTGGGGGGCTACAAGTCCATTCCATGACTTAAGAGCTTCAGTCTATGCAACCTTACCTGTTACTATTTCTGTCAAAGTCTTGAATGTCCTTAAGAATGTCACTGAAGGAGGCCAAAAAGGTGTATTTAAGATTAAATGCCTTTTTTTTGTTAGATGCTGGCAGCAGGCTGATTGCCAAGATAGGAATTGGTTTCCAAATGTCCTGTTAGGAAAGAAAAAATGAAGCTAATAGTCATCTGTATAACACCTGTACTATGGCTTTAATTGATGCTGTCTTTATGGAGTATCACTTAGCCTCTGCCCGTGCAGGATACCTCTGCAGATGCATTGGAAGGACACCCCCCCTCCCCTCGCACTTGATGTGCTGTAGGGTGGGAAGGAACCACTGCATTGTATTTCTTTCCTGCTGCAGAAGCACAGTTCAGAAGAGAACAGTGGGACATTAGGCTACTGAAGTGCCATGTGGTACAGGAAAGGGCTGGAGTGATGCCACTGCTGACCAACCCAAGCAGCTAGCCACATACCTGGCACCTGGCAGGATACTTTGGGGCCCTAAATTGTGGGTTCTATAGGCATATTGGATATCACAGAAGCATTCAGGTTGGAAAAACCCTCAGAATCACCAAGTCCAACTGATATCCCTACTCTACAAGGTGCACTCTAAACCATGTCCCCAAGCATCACATCCAAATGACTTTTAAACACATCCAGGGTTGGTGACTCCACCACCTCCCTGGGCAGCCCATTCCAATGGCTGACCACTCTTGATGGGGAAAAAAAGTTTTCTAATATCTACTCTAAACCTACCCAGTCATAGCTTGGGGTCATTCCTTCTTGTTCTATCACTAATTACCTGTGAAAAGAGACCAGCAACAACCTCTCCACAAGGTCCTTTCAGGTAGCTGTAGGCAGCGATGAGGTCTCCTCTCATAACAATGAAATCCATTACATTCCAGGTTTACCAAAATGTCTAGAATTCTTCTATTCATCCATAGGTTTGAAAGCTTTTTGAAGTGCTCTCTGCCTCCAGGTCACTCACGAGAAGGCCTGGGATCGTTGCCGCTTCGCCAGGAGCCGGCGCAGAGCCGTGGTGCTGGGCTGGGCTGAGGCCAGGGAAGCCTTCCTGCTGCGGGCAGTGGCGACTGCTGCTGAAGCTTCTGCTGCCCAGGAGGCAGAGGTGCTGCTGGCACACACCAGGCAAGAGCAGCAGCAGCTTTGTGCTGAGCTGAAAGCAAAGGTGAGTTCGGTTAGATATGTACCACCTCCAAGATTGTATTGCCTGCTAAATTCAAAATCCATTTGCGGTGTTGAATTGAAAATAGCTAACTGAAGCTCACTGTCATCATCCTATTTCTGACTGTCCTCTGATAGGAATAGTTTGGGGCAGATTGGGAAAGTAACAAACTGTAATTTGCTGGCAGAGAGCAGTCTGAAGCTTGTGGTTGTGAAGGAAGTGATTTTGGAGATGCTCAGTTTCATTACCAGTAGGAGTCCTTGTGAGTGTTTCACCCAACCCTTGAATTTAGTTTTTTGTCTTCTTTTGATTAAGAATTTGGTTAGCTAGCATTCTTTTAGGCCTTACAATGAGTTTCATATTCTGTCTAAACTGCAAAAAGTGTTTATTTTGATGGAGTTTGAGCACATTGAAGAGTTTAAGCTACATTTCAGTATTGAAAGAATGAGATTTTGCAGTCTGCAATATGAGAAACTGTGAGCAAACTACAGGAGGAGAGGTCTGGCATCATATTCCTTGTGTTCCTTTGTAACAATGGCAAATCACAAAATTACTTGTGTGTTTCTCTTTCTTCCTCAGGAAACTGGGACTGGTATCTACACTGACTGATTCATAGTCCATAACTGTTTTTAACACTAGAATGCCCAAAAGTGGCTGCAAAACATTGCGTTAATCTCTACTACCACAGCTTTTTAGGTCTACTTTCAGAGAAATAATGAATATCTACAAATACAGTATCACAGTATCACCAGGGTTGGAAGAGACCTCAAAGATCATCAAGTCCAACCCATTACCACAGACACCAAGACTAGACCATGGCACCAAGTGCCACGTCCAAATGCGCCTTGAACACCTCCAGGGATGGTGACTCCACCACCTCCCTGGGCAGCCCATTCCAGTAGCCAATGACTCTCTCAGGCANACAGAGTCACTGAGCCTGTGGTCTAAATAACACCACGCCTTGATGAGTTTTTTCAATCTTGTGCAGTAACAGTGTAGTTCTTTGTGTTTCACCTGAGGGAAAACAGGGGTGCTGAGGTGTGTTTGTGTGTGCGTATGTGTGTTCAGCGTCTATGTGTGTGTGTGTATATGGCCCTTAGAAATGCCCTAACTGGAGTTAGGTTCGAGAGTTTTGCCTCCACCTGCAGAACTTCCTAAAAACTCTCTCATCTGCTACAAAGGAAATTTGAGTACAAAATGCTTTGCAGATTTTCATGCGTAAACATCCTTAAAATGTTTTAAAACACAGTTCAGTGAATGATACACTGGCAGAGGGGAGATATAGACTGGATGTTAGGAGCAAGTTCTTTCCAGTGAGGGTGGTGAGACACTGGCACAGGTTGCCCAGGGAGGTTGTGGCTGCTCCCTCCCTGGAGGTGTTCAAGACCAGATTGGATGAGGCCTTGAGCGACCTGTGCTAGTGGGAGGTGTCCCTGCCTATGGCAGGGGGTCGCAACGAGATGATCCTTGAGATCCCTTCCAACCTTACCATTCTATGATTCAATGGTTTTATTGTGCTCTTCAGATCTGCACAATCTCAACTCTGCAGGAAAAGGATCTCAGGAATACAGTGGAGTTTCTTGAAAACCTTGCATGGTAGCAAGGCTGGAAATTCAGCATCAGGTAGTTGCGTTTTAAACAGCAGAAAGCTGAAAGCATCCCTGCCTATGGCAGGGGGTTGGAATTAGATGATCCTTGAGGTCCCTTCCAACCTTTCCATTCTGTGATTCTAATATCTACCTCCCCTTCTGTCTGATTGCAAGAATGCTTTCTGAGACCTCACTAAGTGGATCCCATGACTTGTTTGCCCTTGTTACAGGAGTTTCACAATATTCTGAGAGGTGATTTTACTGTGTTAAGAGATGAAAAAATGATAAAAATAGCTGAGTTGGTTTCTTTGGTTGTTGTTTTGTTTGTGGGATTTGTTTGGTTGTGGTTGGTTAGTTGCTTTTGGGGTTTTTTATTTGGGTTTTTGTGTTTTCCTTTTTTTTTTTTTTTTTAAATTTGGTTGTGTTGTTTTGTTGGGTTTTTGTTTTGTTTTGTGTTTTTCTCTCCTGTTTAAGACACTAGACTAAAAAAGGAGGAGCCTGGACAGAAGAGGAAGGGTTGTGATGTTGATGCCTAAGGCATTTGTAAGTGGAGTCACATTTCTGGGCACGAAGGGCATGTTGAGATTTGTTTAAACTCTGCTCTGTGATATTTTTTTGCCCTTGCAAAGAGTTTAACATCTGAACACTTACACACTGTGTTCTTCTCACCTCACCAACAGTACCTCTGCTGAACCCCTAAGTTAAGTGGAATACTAAACACTTGATTTTGGTTTCCTACCAGCAGAAAACTACAGTGAAAAATGTATTGTGATGAAGATTTTTTTGATGCTAGGTTTTCAACCATAGCACCTTCTTTCTCCTGTTCCTGGAGCTGTCTGCCATAGGAAGGTTCAAATCTAAACATGCAGAGTTAGAAGCTGTCTGGGCTTGACTGAGTGGGGAGTATTCTGTTTTAACTCCTGCAGTATACTTCCCTGGAACCACATGGAGTACATAGTGGTTCTCCACACTTAGGGAGGAAGGGGGTGGAGTGGGGGGTGGGTTTGGATTTGTTTGTTTGTTGTTTTTTTTTACCTAGATATCCCTTTCTGCATCTCCTGTGTGCCTCTTAACTGCAAAGAGCTGGAAGAGCTATTTACTCCAGAACCAAATCAGTCCTTTATTTGTTCTTTTTTAATTCCCTGCAAAAAGCATCATAGAATCTCAGAATTCTCAGGGCTGGAAGAGACTTCAAGGATCATGTAGTTCCAACCCTCCTGCCATGGGCAAGGATACCTCACACTAGATCATGTTGCACAGTGCTTTGGCTGCAGTTGTAATTAGCAAAGGATCTGGCCCCTCTGTTTGTCCTGGGAAGCAGTGGCTGCTCCTGCAGAGCTAGGATGGGTATCAGGCACTGCCCATCCCAGCTGCCCCATGCTTGCAGATGCTGTAGAGATTTGGTCTGTGGTGGGTGGGAACAGGAGCAGAACTTCTCAGGCACTGAGGGAATTCTTCCTGCTGCTTGTCTCACATTTCCTCCCCTGACCACAGCCAGCAGTTCTCATAAAATCACTGTTCAGACTGGAGAAGAGGAGGGTCTAAGGTGACTTTTTTGTGACCCTCCAGTATATGAAGGGGGCCTACAAAAAAAATGGGGAGGGACTTTTTAGGATATCATGTAATGACAGGACTAGGGGGAATGGAGCAAAGCTGGAGGTGGGGAGATTCAAACTGGATGTGAGGAGGAAGTTCTTCACCATGAGGGTAGTGAGAGCCTGGAATGGGTTGCCCAGGAAGGTGGTTGAGGCCCCATGCCTGGAGGTGTTTAAGGCCAGGCTGGATGAGGCTCTGGGCAGCCTTATCTAGGGTAGGGTGTCCCTGCCCATGGCAGGGGGGTTGGAACTGGATGGTCCTTGTTGTCCCTTCCAACCCTGACTGATTCTATGAATTGTCAGAGCTGGAATGGATCTCAAGGGTCATCTAGCTCCACCCCCCCTGCCATGGGCAGGGACACCTCACACTAGATCAGGTTGCTGAGAACCCCATCCAGACTGACCTTTGGGAATGAGGCTTTCACCACCTGCCTGGGCAACCTGTTCCAGTGTCTCACCACCCTCAAGCTGAAGAACTTCTTCCTAACATCTAATCTGAATCTGCCCACTTCTAGCTTTGCTCCAGTAATAAGCTCTGGAATACTTACGTTGTCAACATAGAGCCTTAAGAATCTCACTAGTGCATTGAATACTGTCTGAAAGTTTTTCTGCATTCTGACCTCTTGTTTCCAGTGACCTGGAACTGTTTGAAATTTAAACCCATTAGGCCCACACTTTTCAAGGGCTGCTCTCAAAGGTGGCTTTGTTACAATGTTCAGCATTTGAACAAAAACAATTCACCTGTTTCCCAGAAGAGAAAATGAAAAAGGTGCATTTTTTTTTTCATTAAAGGAGGATATTGTCATGACCTTGTTTTGATTAGCTCTGCAACTGAAAGGGCTGGAGGACAGAAGCTGGAGTTGGTCACGGAGCTAGTTGGCTTTCAGAGGAATTATTGTGACTGTATCCATGGGTTTTGTTTGCATTTGATAGGTATATGCATTTGAAAGCCCAAGCTTCACCCAGGCAGAGTTGTTCTTCCAGGCTTGTCTTTCTGCTCCTCTGAAGTGTACAGCTACAGAATGTCACACAGGGGAAGGCAGCTGTTGGCAGCTATCAGGGAAAAGGTAACTCTCAGTCTAGTGAGCTAATTGACACTGATTAAATCCATCCTGAAGAGGATATATGTAAGATGGGGTGAGAAGAGCTATGAGCATAGAGTTGGACGGCAGAGATTTCCTGCTTTGCCTTTTGGGGCAGAAATTGACTTAATTCTTTTTGCATTTCAGTAAGTTTGTCATAAGAAAATCTTAACTTGTATCATTTTGCCAGGGAAGATGTAAACTTGTGAAGAGTTTGTAGCCTGAGCGTGCCACCCCCTGCACCATGCTAGCAGGACTGTGTACCTGTTTCATCAGCTGTGACATTGTCATAGTTGGACATGGTGCCCTTAAAATGTATGTGGGGTTTTTTTTTTTTTACAGACCTCCAGGAGATCCAGAGCATCCAATAAATTGTAATCTCTTATTTCATCCCCGTCACGCGCCTGCGCGAAGCGTCAGCCGTAGCTAGGGGGTGTGCCGTGGTTACGCGCGAGATACAAACTCGAGCGAGCCAGCAGCACCGCGCCATTTGGGGAGAAAGAGCTCAGCCTGCTCACCGCAGCGCGCGCTCAGAGGGGGAAAAAAAAAAAAAACCACCCACAAAAAACCAAACAAACCGCAACATCACACAAACCCATAACACCAACACCATGGCTGTAACTCGGGGAAATAGAAATGCTAAGA
>VWZE01015202.1:1587-13264 GCA_013396675.1 Eubucco bourcierii
TTTTTTTAATTTCCCTAATTTTCTATTGAGAAATGTCACAACTGAATGGGTTTGGGTGCATTAATGGGATTGGAGGCAACTCTTCTTATGTTGCTTTCAGATAGAGATACTGAAGGACAGATAAGCAAGTGCAATTCAGTCCTGCAGGTTGAGACAATAATAGCTTGGCTGAATTTAAAATGCATTTCTTGTTTCTGTACAGGCTGAACTCTAAAGATGTCATGTTAGGGGCATAGGAACATCTAACCCTCTCTGAACATGGTCTCCAGCTGTTAGCTTTTAATGTTGTCTGTATGTTCTACTGCTCATTGTCCTGAAAGTGTCCAGTTTTGGGTTCCCCAGTTCAAGAGAGACAGGCACCTGCTGGAGAGAATCCAGCAGAGACCCACAAGAATGACTGGGGAACTTGAGCATCTCCCCTTTGGAGAGAGTACACACACCCCCACCCCCACCCCCAGGAGGCTCTCTAGTCTGGGGAAGAGAAGAGTGAGAGGGGACCTGATCAATGTCTGTAAATTTCTGAGTGGTAGGTGTCAAGTGGATAGGGTCAATCTCTTTTTGCTGGTCTGCAGCAACAAGACAAGGAGCAATAGATGCAAAGTTGAACATAGAAAATATCACCTCAGCATGAAGTAAAACTTCTTTACAGTGAACGGGCTGCACAGAGAGGTCGTGAAGTCTCCTTCTCTGGATACTTTCAAAACCCACCTGGATTCCTGTGTGGACTACTCTAGGTAACCCTGCTTTTGGCAGGGGATTTGGATTTGATCTCTGGAGGTCCCTTCCAGCCTCTAAAGTTCTGTGATTCTGTGAACATCTAATCCTCCCTGAATATGGTCTCCAGTTGTTACCTTTTAAACTTGTCTGTACGTTCTACTGCTCACTGTCCTGAATAACAGCTTTTCTATCTCCTATTTTAGAAGCAAAAGCATTAATCTAGTAGAGAAAACATATGTTCAACCTGCAGAGAGGTCACTTAAATGTTTTGAGGACCTCTCACATTTCAGACAGGTAGACTGTGAACAGTGATCCAAACCTTCATCATCTTTTTATTTTAATTGCCTACACTCTTAAAATGCCCATATAAAAATCTTGAGTGGTTCTGTCATTGACTCCTCACAGAAAACGAAGGTGCTGCTCCTTGTTCTTTAAAGAAAAGCACCATTAAACTCTTCTAATATCTTGCAGACCTTACTGCAATTCTTTCACTCCCTGAATTAATGGCAAAACGAACAAGAGCAATTATCAAAACAGCTAAGATCATGCAGCATAAGATGCATTTTATTTCTTTCACAAGCATAGTTTATTTTTAATTATTTCTTTTGCTTTACAGTACATTAATAAATGATCTGGAGTATATTTAGTTTAAGTAATGAAATCTTTGTGATACAAGGCTCCACTACAAGCTTCTAATGCTTGCTGACAAAGAGTCATGGGCCTTGGGGAAAATTTTGTTCACAAAGGATACTTCCATGGAAATTAGCAGCCCATAAATTAATGAGTTTCTCCCAGAAGAGGGGATGCTGCTCAGCTAATATCAGCTTTCTGAATTTGGGAACCCTTTTCAAGCTAGCATTCTGACTTCTTTGAAGTTCAGCAGAGAAAGAGGCTGACTCATCCTCATCCCTTCCTGAAAGCAAAAGCTGGACTGCAGAGGCAGCAGAAAATAACCGCCAACCTGATTACAGATAGGCCCAGAGTGGTGTCATGAACTAAAATACCTCTACAGTTCTAGCACTACTGACAGTGCCCATCAAGGCCTGATTAGAACAAGAGCAGCAAAATCCCCACACTATTTCCCACAGGGATCCCAGAACAGCAACTGTGCTGTTGGGTGAGGAGAGGCCTCAGAGATGCCCAGCCCCACAACTCTGCTACTACTCTGAAGTGACCTTGGGAACAGAAATCTCCAGGATTTTAGCAGGATTTCACTGCCAGGTGCCATGGCCCACACTGTGTATCTTCAGTCGTTGCTGGCTGGACGTGCCAAGCATTGTAAAACTAATACGACTCCAAAACCCCAGCTTCTGTCCATGGCAGCTTTCCTGGCCTCTCCATTGTGGAAGGGGAAGAAGGGGAGAGGAGATTGTCCAGAGCAAGGGAAACACACCCTGCAGCAGGTGTTGGCAGTAATTTGGAGACCCCGATGGTGCGATAGCCTGTCATTTTGTCCTCTTTCAACAGTGATCATGGGATGAAAGGAGGGAGACAGTGGTAATAGAAGGAAATTGAAAGGGAGATGGAGAACGAGCATGAGAACAACTGTGCAGTTGAATTTCTAGTCACAAGAGAGATAAATTACAGCCTTGTGCTTAATGAAAACAGCAAGGTACTGAAGTCAGAACAGAAACTGAAGCTTGACAGAGAGAGCAATAGGTGTACCAACCTCCTTATCTTCAAGCTGATGTGATTCACCGGTGTGATGGAGGGGTTTGAAGCATCCCTGTGGGGGCTGGATGCACCTGCAGCTTCACAGCCAGCCCTTGCTTCAGCTGCACACCTCCCTCTACATCGGTATGCTTTCAATTCCACTTACGTGGGTTAGTGCTTGTGCTGAGGTGACTCAGACCTGTATTTCAGGGTGGAAAGGCCCATTTAAATCCTTTCAAGCTACATTTCATGATTCCTGAGAATATATGTCATTATAAACTCCTCCACAGCACCTAGCATTTTAAGTTTGTCAACCAAGAAATTACCTCATAGTATCAGCAGCAGTAACAATACAAACTAGCAATGCTGGGATGAGTTTCTGAAGAGTTTAAAGGGGAAAATCCAGCTGATGGTGTAAACTTCTGCTAAGATACCTCTTACTAGAGATGTAGAGGCTTTCTGTTCCCCCCTTTACTCACATGTGACAAGTCTGTGAAGGAGGTAGTAAAGTATCTAACTGAAGAACCTCTCTCCTCCATCTCCCTCACCAACCAGTTCAGCCTGATTTCCTGAGCTGTATAAGCACGATCTCCTGCTAACTGCAGCTAAAATCAGTCACAAAGAGAAGGCAATCACTCAAGACAAACTCAGGGCAAAGACTTTCATACACTTCATGTCTTCCAATGCAGCAGATTGTCTGTTTGAAAAAGATGAAAACTAAAAAGTCCTCTTATCTCCAGCATGGTTCAGAGCAATCGCATTTCCATTTTCCATGTCTGACAGCTGCCAATTTTCTACCAGTCAAAATGTGGGAGATGCAGAATTAGTTCCATAATATCTGCTGCTAAATTATTTCAGTTCAATATTTCACATGCTAGCAAGAAATCTCCTCTACTCTGTTTATTTCACTGAGGCATGGGCCCGACTAATGTCTCTAGCAAACATTGTGGCATTGAAAGGACTGAGATTTGGAGAGAGCTGTGGAGTAAAGAGGTGGAAGAGAGAAGAGGTAATTTGCCTTCAGCTTTTGGAGAGAAAATGTGTGTATGTAACAGAGAATTATACACAGCACTTTGTTGTGCAAGATTCCCCATCTAATTTCAACTTTCAGTGTGATTTACACAACCTGCAACACATTTCTAGGGGACAGCTTGCTTTTCTTTGCTTCTGATTTTGTGGTAATCGTGGGTTTTCTGTCCTTTATATAACTTCCAGCAATAGATACATGTTTTAAACAAAAGAACCTTTAGTGAAGATGAGAGAAAAAGGTCAAACAAGAATAAAACTAATGGGCATCTTCTCCTTGGGATATAGCACCCACAGGCCAGATTCATGGAGTCTTGGGAAACAAAAGAGACAAATTCTGCTACTCTTCATAAATCCTGTTTGTGGCACTAGAAGCCATAAGAAGATGGCTCAATGCTGTTGAACAGCAGGTATGGATTTCCCTCATGTTGGAGACAACCAGAAAATCTTAGAGCCTCCTCTTCCCTACACACACCCCACTCCAAAGGAGCATTGCAATGGATGCAAAGCTGTGAGACACTACACTGTGCGTTAATTAAAAAAGCCCTGAGAAGCTATTATGTCTGGCAACAATTCAAGTCATTAATGTCTCTCTCCTTTCTAAACAGCATCCTTCTCAGCACAGCTTTTTCTGTCACAGCATGAACAAGTTCCTCCAGCTTTTGTTTTCCTGTTCCTGGACCACAAATCATCTCCAGGATCTCAGACCACACTGTGCAGAAACATGTTTAGGTGAGAGGAGGATTAAACACAAGGCAGTGTTTTCCACACTGAAGTGTGTCTAGACATTCCTGGAAACAAATTCAGAAGCACCTGAAGCACTATGTCCATGAAATACATTGACACTTGTTAACTTCCAAAGGATCAGCTGAGCACGGGTTACACATGCAGGTTTCTGACACTGAAATTCAACAAAAGCAAATCTACTTCACCCGAACTGTGCCATTAATCCTGTGTCACATACCTAAAGCTCTGGAGGGATTTGGAAACAGAGGATGATGCTGAGATGAACATTTCCAAGTCACAGGCATAGAAAACCACACTGCAGTCTTATCTAACAGAGCAACTACACCAAATGTCTACTGCTTTATTCATCAGAGCTTGGCTTTGGGAGAGCTTCTGTAAGAGACCTCCACAGTGACAGGGATTTAGCTATAAAGTCCCGTCCCAGTTCTTTGTCTTGCTGGAAGAAAGACAAGCCCAGGATGGTACTGGTTAAATGATTTCAAATGACTCTCACAGTCAGTGAAATTCAGCAACAAGGTCTGAGTCCCACTAGACTAGTAATGCAACCAGTAAAAACAGACTTTTAAACCCTGCTGTGACTTTCTGAATAATGATACATCAAATACTTTTTTGGGGGGGGGGTTAAACTGTTTTTAATCCACCCTCTATTTGGTTTTAAAGACGAGCAAGAAACTGACTGAAATGCAGAGGATTTAAAATCTACGATTTAAATTCAATAAAGAAATGAAAGAGTAAAGATCATTTGTAGGCCACAGAGCTAAGCTTAAAAGCTTTGCATAAAAGCAGTAACACAGTACAGCACTGATGTATTCTATAGTACTAGACAGTCAGGAGAGCTGAAGAATTTGCTTTGTCATAGCTTAGTCTAATGCTCACATCCATATGATAAAAGAAACTGCATGCATTTTGTGTACATGTGGTTTGAAGGAAGCAAGAATTTCCCTCCTGGATCTGCTAGGCAGAGGTTATACTTCTATCTACATCAAACATAGTCTTACACTTCTATCTCACAGGTGTTGTTCTTAGTCCTTATCTCAGGTAGCAAAGAAAATCATGTCTGAATAAATCCTCTTGGGCTGGTACTTTAGAAATATATTTCATGTTCATCACATACTCACTAGGAGGATTCCAGCGTAGCCTGATTGCTCTTGCCATCATTTGAGCAACAGGTCAAGGATTAAGTATTCCACATCTTGGACTTTCTACTCTCTAATTCTGTCACTGATTTATTTTGCATCATAATCTCATTTCTCTGCCACAAAGAGAAGTTGTCCCTTACTAAATCCATCTTTCTAAAGCCTTTTGCTGTTCCCTCATCCCCGACAGGGACATGCGTATGTGCTTACAATAAGACAAATACGTCATTCAGAGATGACTTTTCATGGTAGAGCCTTGGCCTTGCTAGTATCCTTGGTTCAGCTCACAGTGTAGGGGGAAAAAAAAAAAAAAAAAAAAAAAAAAAAAAATTCTGTTCCATCTCTAAAGAAGACTTGGATTTACAGCATTTTAACTCCAGACACTGAATAACACTGGGCATGAAATTCCTATCAGCCAAGATGTAGCAATAGCAAATAGAGTGTCTTATGCAACTGTGATTTTTCTGCTTGGCTTTCACAGGGCTGTCTGGAGGGGTGGTGGGTGTTTTGGGTTTGGTTTTTTTCCTTTTTTCTACACAGATATATAGGTGAAGGAATCCAAGAGCAATCTGAATTCTTCAAGTTCCTGAGTGCAGTCAGGTGCTTAAACGTTTAAATGACCTCCAGTGGAGAAGTGATTCAATTCCCTGAAGGAAAATGTACCTTGTTATGCCAGATAAAGACACAATATGATTGGAAAGTTGACACCAAATTCTAGGCTCCTTGGTTGCCATGATACCTGACTGATAATACTGTCATTTTCCCTGCTTAAATCTAAGGCTTACTGCTCACCTTCATCAGCACTGGTATAATTTTCGTTTTCTTCATTTCACCCAGGAAACAACTTCAGCATTTATCACATCTTTCACTGCACATGGTTGTAGACCTTGAAAATCCTGCTGTACCCAGAGGATCTAAATGTGTTTTGAACAGCAACTCAATGCCATTCAGCCTGAAAGGCAAGCAGAAATTATAGGCACCCTCTGAGTATGTGAGACACTAGCATTTTGCATGTCTATGGGCATCTTCATTCCATCAAAGAATGATCACTGATTACCATAATCTTACTGCCCATCCTGCAACAACCAGAAGTACAGCATAGCCTCTGTTTTAAGGAAAGGGAAACTAAACCACAGGAATTGACTTGTGGCATATGAAAAGTATGAATTAATGCCATGACTGAAATCTGAATTGCTAGGTGTTGGTCCAATTTTTTTGTTTCTTTCTTTCTTTTTTAAGTCAGATATTTCAAAGAAAATCAAATGATTGAGAAACTGAGGCCACCAGCATACAGTATATGATGCTTTAATATAAAGATTTGCTATGTTCTAGAAACATATTTCCATAAAGATTGTTATCCATAGACAGCATGGGAAAGAAGACAGGAGGAAATGAGTGGGGGTTTTTCAAATGTGTGTAACTCCTTAATGGACTTGCAAGATAGAGTTGTGAGAGGAATGCTTCATGGCAGAGCTGAGAAAGGTTTGTCACAGAGCAACGGGTAGGGGAATCTACAATAAATAGGTCACTTCCAATTTAGAGACTGGAAGACCACCCACTATCTGTGGTCTTTCCTGCAATGGGTAGGCAATGCGATTGTTTCAGGTAGCAGCTGCCAGCATGATCTTTTGATGGCAAAGAGCAGTGGACAGAACTGCATACAGACTTAAACCTTCTTTCAAACCTTCCTTTGAAAACCCCTAGACTTGTGCTGAGCAGTCTCCAAAACTGTGATTAACAAGTGTAAAGGCTCATTTTACTTCATAGAAGGAAAGATAAGTGATTAGCTCACCTCTCATGCCTTTTATGCACATGAATGCAGCTTCTGCTATGAACATTCCAGGCCCCTGGATCTCTTGTTGTGAGACTTCATCATTTGCTAAAGCCCAAAGTCAAGAGACATCAAGGTCCCTGCACCATCTGTAAGCCAATCATATTAGTTAACATCAGGCACAGAATCAATGAGGAGCTCACAGGAGCTCCTGCTAGACTTTACCTAATTGATTGCCCCCTCCCTCCATCTAGGCAAAGATGACTGCAGCTGAGCTGCAAAAAGATGAAATGACACACCTGAGCTCCATGTATGTTCACCATCAGTGGTCATTCTGGGCAACGAGGTTTCCAGCTGAACCATGGGGAAGATTCAACTGCTACACAGGTGAGAATGAAGGAATGCAACCTGGAGTCAAAAATACACTGTATGAGTGCACAATTCAAAGCTCTTCTGAATCATGTACACTAGCATCTCTACTCATTTCCCTCTTTCCCTTTTTTCTTACCCAATTAGCACTTCATTAACAATAATGACACACCTGAGCTCCATGTATGTTCACCATCAGAGTGGTCATTCTGGGCAACGAGGTTTCCAGCTGAACCATGGGGAAGATTCAACTGCTACACAGGTGAGAATGAAGGAATGCAACCTGGAGTCAAAAATACACTGTATGAGTGCACAATTCAAATCTCTTCTGAAACATATACACTAGCATCTCTACTCATTTCCCTCTTTCCCTTTTTTCTTACCCAATTAGCACTTCATTAACCATCTACCTACAGTGCCTCTAGTCTCAGACATAACGAGGACATTAGTCCCTCGTTAGATGACACATGGCTTGGTAATCATCACTGCAGGAGAACCTGCAGATCTTCTGCAGAAAAATCTGTCTCCTCCAGCCATGAGCCTGAGTTCTCCTGGAGACGATCTCTTTGTAATGGTTTGGTACATATGCAAACAGCCACAGGAACATAATCCATTTTTGAGTTGTGTTTCCTTGACAGTAAAAGTGCAGCCACCCCTGCTGCAACAGGAAGGAGCATATTAGTGGGGATACTGGAACATCTTTCCATTTTCTCAGTAGTCATGTTTCCCAATCCATCATTTTTCTACCTCATCTGTTTAGACTGGTGCTAGCAGCACAGATTTATGGTCCTTCCCCTAGTTTCTACCAGAGCACCTAAAGTGCTATATTTTAGGAGCACAAAACTGAGCAGTGGTGATATGGACCATGTTCCACCACTGTACAGGAGCTCAGGGGAAGAAACAGGACAAGTTTTGGCCTAATATGAAGTTTGAGAGGGTTTTTTTGTTGGTTAGTTGGTTAGTTGATTTTTTATGGCTGCAGGTTTTGGTTGGTTTGGTTTAGGTATTTTTTAAAAATAGATCTCATTGTATAGTCCTTGAAATAAACATTCTGCAATCTGTGTCAGCTGTTTGCTTGCAGATCTTCCACAAACATTGGTCATTCATTCCAGCAATCATACAGTTGGTGAAACAAGACAAGAAAGCCTAAAGCCCACCAATAAGAAACATCAAGACCTTATGTCAGAATGTGCTCCTTTATCACCACACATGTGAAACACCTGTATATCAGTCTGAAAATGAACCCTTCTTCATAAAATCATAGAATGGTGAGGTTGGAAGGGACCCCAAGGATCATCTAGTTCCAACCCCCTGCCATTGGCAGGGACACCTCCCACTAGTACAGGTTACTCAAGGCCTTGTCCAGCCTGGCCTTGAACACTTCCAGGGAGGGAGCAGCCACAACCTCCCTGGGCAACCTGTGCCAGTGCCTCACCACCCTCACTAGAAAGGACTTCCTCCTAACATTCAGTCTACATCTTCCCTCTGTCAGTTTAAACCCATTGCCCCTTGTCCTGTCATTACAAGACCTTGTAAATAGTCCTTCCCCAGCCTTCCTGTAGGCCCCCTTCAGATACTGGAAGGCTACTATCAGGTCCCCTCAAAGCCTTCTCTTCTCCAGGCTGCAGAGCCCCAACTCTCTCAGCCTGTCCTCATAGCAGAGCTGCTCCAGCCCTCTGATCATCTTTGTGGCCCTCCTCTGGACCCGCCCAACACTTCCATGTCCTTCCTGTGCTGAGGGCTCCAGAACTGCACACAGTACTCCAGGTGGGGTTTGAGGAGAGCAGAGTAAAGGGGCAGAGTCCCCTCCCTTGCCCTGCTGGCCACACTGCTCTTGAGTCAGCCCAGGATTCGGTTGCTCTCTGGGCCATGTGTACACACTGCAGGCTCATGTTGAGCTGGTTCATGGTCAGAGGATGAGTAGAGAGATGCCTCAGTTTCCTAGGAAGATCCATGTCTGGCAACATGTAGTGTTGCCACTCGCTGTGAAGCACTTTTCAGTGAGAACTTCCCTGGAGAAACTTTAGGTGTAAAGCTACTGCTCAGTGACAAGTACACCTAAACAGATAAGTAAATACAGTATCATACTAAGATGGCTTTTTGCTCCCTTCCAGACTAAACTTGAAGACCTTATCTACTGCATACACAATAAGAAATTATCCTTCAGAGTCCTACTCTGCCCACCAAGTCACTGAACTCTTGACCTCCAGAGATTTGTGTCACTCAAGCATGGCCATTTCCAGGTGGAAATACAGAATTTATCTTTTCCTGTTGCTGCTGTCTGTAGGTAGCATCTGTTTTCTGAGGTGATGTATCAATGGGGAAAAAAAGACAAATTGAGAAAAAAAAAGGAAAACTAAAAAATAAAAAGCAAATGATATATAGAGGACAGAGGGAAAAGAGAATAATAATTAATAGACCATTATTTAATCAACAATCTGATGATATATTACAGCCACAAAGCTGTTAGATTACACAGTTGGTTCTTGGGGGTCCAAGAAACAAAATAAATCAAAATATGATACTATAGCCACCTGAAGAAAATATCACTAGGACAGATCCTGGTTTAAATACATGTGAAATTGGCAAATTATACTAACTAACCTCCTTTGCAATGCTCAGAGTCACAGAGGTAAGAAAAGTCCTTGAGAATCCAAAATAGAGATTACCTATCAATAGCAAACATTCCTGTCCTGCCCACACACTCATGGCAGCTAACTTGAGAGTCAATTGCCACAACTCCAGCGCCTCATGAATAATGTATTATGGTATGAAATATTCAGGAGAATATGGGTTAATAATGCCAGTACAAACCAGCAGAGACAGCCCTGCTTCATCATTTGCTAATGTTCAGCCTTGAGCCAGAATCAGAGTGGGAGGCACAAGATAAATGACAAAGAGCCAGACAGGTTTGTAGTTAAAAACATGATAACTTACCACGGTCTTCTACCGGTGATGGGCTAGAAAGGAGGGAAGATGATTTATCGGTGTTATCTTGGCTTATTTTTGTTTAAAAGCTTGGCAATGGAGAGTAAAGTGATACTGAAAAAGACTGTGCAGGGTCCTGGTAGAAGAGTTGATATACCCTTCTGAAATAGAGTTAGCAGATGTCTCTGTGCAGCCCTCCAAGCAAAATGGTGAGCAAGAAGAGAAATGATCTTTACTTGAAGAGCTTTTACCAATGCTCTCACCTCTGTGGTATACATACAACTGAAGGGAAGAGAAAACCAGTGAAATAGGATAGTGTGAGGGCACCCTAAACTCAGATCTTTCTTCAGTGTACCAAGCTGGAGATGCTCCACCATGGCAGCCACCATTTTTTGCGGTCCCTGTTGGTGGTTGTGGAGAAATCTGTGTCCCCTAGCATCCAGATGGAGATCATATTTGACAGGCTATTGTAGGAAAACCAAAATGAAGTGCAGTGAACATGGTATGGAGGCCTACCCACCAGCAGAAGGTTTTGCAGTTCAGTGTTACTTCCCTGGCAGCTTTTCTTTAAAATAGTCCATATAAACTTTTAGAAGCCAAGACTTACTTTAGAATAACCTTAAAAAAATAAAAAAAACAAACAAAGAAACAAACAAACAAAAACCACCACAAAAAAACAAACAAAGAACAAAAAAACCAAAACACCACTTAGCCTTGTTCACGTAGGAAAAGTATGAGACAATCTGAAATGGAAGAACCTCTTGTGACTCAATGCTTTTTTTGGTAAACCATCTCACAGTACCTAGTACTAAAGGCAAGCACCAGCTAGGAATGCAAGCCGGAATCAGGAGACAAATTAGTGGGGAAGAGAAGGTAATAGATTCTTTAAGTCCCAACACAACTTGCTATGGAGTGACACAAACCCACATTTTCTGAAGTTGAAGTCTTTCAGATATTTCATCGTTATTATTTTTTTAGAATTTTTTTTTAAATCTGACTTAAATCTCCTTAATTTACCTTGTTCTGTTCAAATACAGAAAAAAAAAAATCTATGTGTTTCTTTTCTCCAGATCTGTCATCTGGCTTTACTTTTTATTAAATATTAATCACAGTATCCACCAAGGCTGGAAGAGACCTCAAAGATCATCAAGTCCAACCAGTCACCACAGACCTCAAAACTAGACCATGGCACCAACTGCCACGTCCAAACGCGCCTTGAACACCTCCAGGGACAGTGACTCCACCACCTCCCTGGGCAGCCCATTCCAGTAGCCAATGACTCTCTCAGTCAAGAACTTTCTCCTCACCTCCAGCCTAAACTTTCCCTGGC
>VWZE01015202.1:15288-33734 GCA_013396675.1 Eubucco bourcierii
CCATGTCTTTCCTGTGCTGAGGGCTCCAGAACTGCACACAGTACTCCAGATGGGGTCTGAGGAGAGCAGAGTAAAGGGGCAGACTCCCCTCCCTTGCCCTGCTGGCCACGCTGCTCTTGAGGCAGCCCAGGACTCGGTTGCTGTCTGGGCTGCACTCACTCTCCAGGCTCATGTTGAGCTTTTCATCAACCCAGACCCCCAGGTCCTTTTCCTCAGGGCTGCTCTCCAGCCATTCTCCACCCAACCTGGATTTGGTGCAGGACCTTACACTCGGCCTTGTTGAATTTCATGAGGTTGTCCTGAGCCCACCTCTCCAGCCTGTCCAGGTCCCTCTGGATAGCATCCCTGCCATTTTGAGCCTCTGCCCTGGATTCTCCATACCACAAATATATAGCTATTTGATTCTCTGTAAGACCTGTCCTGTGTAACCCACAGAAACCCAGACAGCCCCATCCTACTCAGTTTTGTGGCTCCACACTCGGTGTCCCTTCAGCGTAGCAACTTTACAGGCTTCTTGCATTTCAGCTTTGCACAACTGATTCCCTTTCCATTTCTGACTGTCATGCTTTCCTTACCCCTGCACACACACACACCTCTTTCCACAGCCAACTGGCCATTTTCTGGGCCAACAATTAGTCCTGTGAAATTTCCACATGAATGATCTCTCAGCTTTGTCTGTCACATATCACTACAACAGTGTCTTCATTGCCAAAATAACCTGCACATTTCATGCATGACCTTTCTCTTTGTTCTGATGAGAGGGGCAGAAAAAAAAATTTAAAGGCCAGCAAAAGACATCTTCTTGTGCCTTTATTGCACACTGGATGCCTTTTTTTCTATTTTCAAATCCTTTCTGCATTAGAAATTCTGTATTGTTGTGATCTACAATAAAAGAACCATTTTCAGCACCTGTGATGTGACTCTATTTCAGTCTCTTCCTTTTCAGCTCACACATTTTGTCCCCTTTCTTCTTGCCATTTTTGCAACAGGAGGAACTCTCTGTGTTATATCAAAGCAGGATCTTCCTGGAGAACCATTCAATTGACTTCCTTAAAGCCTCATCTTGTGAGAATGCATGTAGAGGCTCTTGGAAACTGATACTAATATTTTTAAAGAGTTCTCTCTTTCACTTTCTCCCACTGGTTCTGGTCAGGGAATCTGGACATTGTAAGGACTTGGGTATTTTCACTTCTCTCTTTGCAAGGAGCTATGTGTGCAAACTCACAGCAGGCACTGAACAGGAGACAGAAGCCTGGATCCAGATATCAACAGTGTCTGGAGAAGGTTGGATCAAAAATTAATAGCAGCAAGAATTTTTGCTTGCTTGGTCAGAAAATATGTGTGTTTGCCTTATTCACAAGTTAGGCACTAAAATACTACTCTGTTTCATTTCACTCCCCCCATGCAATAAAAGGTACTCTCACATTTAGATCTCTGACACCAGAGTAGAAATCAGATGGTCCACAAGGACTAGAAGAAACAGGACTTTGGGCCAAACTCAAATTGTCATTTTTATGAGTCTTGCTGTAACTGTAATGACTCCCTTCCACTGGCAGCAGTATGGATACATCCTGTCCATTGAAGGTCTAATTTTTGTAAGTTGATTCTTTTGAATGGTGGATGAATACACTCTCCAGAGCTCTGGCTGACAAACCAAGTAATGGTTTTGCCCATACAGGAGACCACGAGGGAGACAGGTTCTCCTCCTTCTGAGATAACCAACAGAGAATCATAGAATCATAGAGTGGTAAGGTTGGAAGGGACCTCAAGGATCATCTAGTTCCAACCCCCTGCCATAGGCAGGGACACCTCCCACTAGTACAGGTCACTCAAGGCCTCCTCCAACCTGGCCTTGAACACCTCCAGGGAGGGAGCAGCCACAACCTCCCTGGGAGACCTGTTCCAGTGCCTCACCACCCTCACTGCAAAGAACTTCTTGCTAACATCTAGTTTAAATCTCCCCTCTGCCAGTTTAAATCCATTGCCCCTCATCCTGTCATTATAAGACCTTGTAAATAGTCCCTCCCCAGCCTTCCTGTAGGCCCCCTTCAGATACTGGAAGGTTGCAACAAGGTCTCCTTCTCAAAGCCTTCTCTTCTCCAGGCTGCAGAGTCCCACCTCTCATAGCCTGTCCTCACAGGAGAGGTGCTGCAGCCCTCTGACCACCTTCGTGGCCCTCCTCTGGACTCACTCCAAAAGTCTGATGTCTTTCTCGTGTTGTGAGCTCCAGAAGATATGGGGCTACTCTTGGCTGTATTCAGCCAGTAACAAAACAAGACTGCTTCTTAGTCTAAAGAGACAGATGTCTTATCCAGGAATGTGAGAGTGTGTTCTTTAATATCAATAGAAATTAAAGTAATTATGGGAAATTAATATGAAAATTTGCAAGAGAACAATTTGATTGTTCTGGGAAAACACATCTCCCATTTTTAATCATTGTAATTAATTTTAAAGATTAAGAGGATTCGTAGATGAAAAGAAAGCATTAAGATTATAAGAAGGATATGCATTTTACTGGGCATTTGGGTATTCCTAGGAATTTTTTCATATTAATTTTAAAAGCATGGATGATGAAGATATAAAAATAGTACTTAATATTTATATACTGTAGTGGTTTTAATCTTCAAAGCATTTGGCAAACATTACCTCAGTTGTAGAAGACTTGAGAAGAAATGGATTTCACTCTATAAAAGGAAATCATTCAGCTTCCCCCATATTAAACTGCAGACAAAAGACATCTCTCTGCCATTCATGTCAACTTACTGGTGAGTATTAAACTGGAAACAGATGTACATCAGGGAAAGTTCCTATTGAAAGAGAAAAATCTAGCTATTTGAAACTGCAAAAATGAGGTCTTAAGGAAAGGGAGATAAGTATTCACACATCTTCACGGGTCAGACAAGGTGAAATTCATTCCTGTGCACAAAGGTTTGAGTGGGATGTAATTGGTGCATAGATCTTATCGGGCCTTCTGATGAATTTCAGCCGCAGTCTCCAAATAAATGGACGCACATTAGCTACTGCAATGTTCATTGCAAAACCAACCTATCTTTCTCCTTGGCTCCTCTCTCAGCCCAGGCATAAAAGTGAACAACCTAAACCATGTTTCCCCATCAGCTCTGTTAAAATGGGCATGAAGACCACTCCACGAACTAAAATTCTGCTCAGTGCATTTGAACTGCCACAATTTGGCTATCTCCACTCAAGAACTTCTCCAAATATTTCGATTTCTGGCTATGTCTTGTTGTCAAGATCAGTGTGAAACTGTCTTTTGAGCCATTTCTAATGTAAACTGCAGATATGTCCCCACCATACCTCAACAACACTGGGCTCACCTTCTCATATTGTTGTCATGATATAATGCCATTGATTTCCAATATTTTGTGAACAGAGCAATGGAGCCAAAATGGTTCCCTCAAAATGTCTTTTTCACTTTTTATGAGTCTATTGATACATAAACTGCCCCATAACCCAGGAAAGGAGGTGCTGACTATGGTATCATCTTATATACTTAGCATCTTTGACCTCAAAGTATCCTTTTCTCTAACCCAACCTTAAACATATTCCTGGGCTCCCTGCTAGAGCAGCTCCTATTGGTCTCTGTAAAACCTTTGTTCATATTAATAGCACTCCAGTACACTGGAATGATATATCTGCACCCTCAAGGGGCAATAGATTTAAACTGGCAGAGGGGAGATTTAGACTGGATGTTAGGAGGAAGTTCTTTTCAGTGAGGGTGGTGAGGCACTGGAACAGGTCACCCAGGAAGGTTGTGGCTGCTCCCTCCCTGGAGATGTTCAAGGCCAGATTGGACAAGGCCTTGAGTGACCTGGACTAGCGGGAGGTGTCCCTGCCTACGGCAGGGGGTTGAAACTAGATGATCCTTGAGGTCCCTTCCAACCTTACCGTTCTATGATTCTGTGATTCTAAAACTGCATGTTAAACATCCTTTGATAGCTACAAATTATTTGGGGTACTTTGCCTAGGCCCTGCCTTGTAGTCAACTCCTGTGGTCAATCTGAGCAGCACAGCTCACAGTGCTACCCACCGTGCAGCCTTGGGCTCTTGCAGTACCACCTGGTTCATGACCACAAATCCTGGAGAAAACAACTGTGAAAAGAGCATCTTGCAAACTGTAGGATCATGTAGCTTATTTAAGCAAGAGGAAAATAACACACAAATCCTTTAATTACTTCAGTCTCTAAAGAAGGAAGAAAAAGAAAAAAAGAAAGAAAGAAAGAGACAGCCTTCTGAAATGCTTACTTGGAGATACAGATACATTTAGCCTACTCCATACACTACTATGCGCTTTCTAAAATTTCTCCTTATTAAAAACTCAAGCAAATTACCACTGAAGAGCTCTTATCTACACTGTATTATAAAAAGTCAGTAAAAGAGTGTGATTCAGCCCTGATGGAGGAGTGCCTTGCAGCTCTGCCTGAGCACGCGAGCGGAAGGCAGGTTTGCACAGGATGGAATAATTATAATGAGCTGTTTGCTGTTCTGCTTGGCTAGGAGGTGTTTGTTGTCGTGCTTTTTTAATTGGTAAGTCCTTCTGTAGCACAATTTACTTTCATTTGATCATTACAGTCACCAGTGACATTTAGAAAGAGAGGGTTTGTGTGAGATACGGCGACTACTTGTACAGTTACTATTGAGTGAGCAGAATAATATGCTGTAGAAAAAAAAAAATAAAGAAAAGCCCAAAATTGGTTGCATCTATGAGATGCTAAATTGCAACAGCTAAAATCAAAGCCCTCAAGCACCTGAAAGTTAGCTAGGGACACAGAGCAGTAACTCCAATTTGATCACGTTTGCCGTGTGCAGAGAAAATGCACAATCTAAACCAGGACTCCATCTACCTCCTGCTTTAAAAGGTAGTATAATAAATTCCTCTGTGATGAAAATGGTTATGTGCCAAATGAGCCAGAAGGGAGCATCTGAATTGTGGGGCAGGGGAAAATGGAGATTTGGAAGCATTCAGCAGCATCCTGTGATAAAACTTAAAAGCCACACTCCAGCTATCAGAAAGTTTATTAAATTAAGAAAATAACTTCTCTTTACTTAAAAGCAGCTAAAGTGTGTTTGAGTATGTGTGCATGTAAATCACATATGCATATCTACTTAAAGGTAGTGTGTGCACATGAAGAAACATTACAGATATATTGCATGCAGATATGCACTTACTGGAACACAAACAAAGGTGACAACAATAAATATATAGTTCTGACTTGTTTAAGAGAACTGCTAATGGAAGGAGAACACCAAACTGTACCAGCAGTTTGTGATACAAACATACTTCTGTGACACAAATAAGTTTTTGAGGGGTTAGGTCTAATGTTTTCAGAATGTCTTAAGTCTGTCTTGGGATGTTGACAAGCATTTTCTGGACTGTGTTAGAGTGGAGAGACAGGGTGGGTGCTTCTGATTTTAGTTTTTCTTCCATGGTTTTCTGAGATGGAGGAAAAATGACATGAATGATGGGATTGTCCCCTCTAGCTCTGTAGAGCTCAGCAAAGAGAATCCTAACCACAGTTACTGCAGGACAATGCTGTCACAAATGAGGAAGAGCAGAATTGTTTAATATATGGGTTTTTTCCAGTGTTCAGGGCAACAAGTCAGGGACATCTTTCTAATCTAATATTAATGTTCCAGGATGTTAAATAACAGCTAAAGTTCAGCCTTTTCAAATCAATAAGAAGAAATCACTTGCACCCAAGAGTTTTAATTCTGAATAAGAAATGTACCCTAGGATGTGACAGCAAGCTCAGAGCATCAAGATGCAGGAGCAAAGCCAGGAGTAATGATTCAGCCTTGGCCACAGAACAATGTCCAAATTTTGTCAGCCTGAGAGGCGTCACAAGCACCACCAGAGTCAGGGCAAATCCCATGCACAGTGCAAGGTACGGAGGAGCAAAGTTTGCTTCTTCCAAGAGAAAGCCCAAGCACAGTTTGGGTTTTTTTTGACAAGGTTGGGATTCCTCTCTAGGAATGTTAATTGCCCAACATATCTATGCCCAGATGATCTCAGAGGCATCTCTGTGCAGCAGAGCATTAGAGGGCAGTTTGTGTGACCTGCAGCAGTGGTTGATGGTGGGCATCCCCCAAGGCTGAGACCCTCCTTGCTCCCAGCTAGACACAGGAAAGACTCTGTACACCTTTAAGGAGACAGCATTTATGTAGCCTTTCTCCTGCATAGGCCCTTCAGCATTTAACATGGCTGAGCTCTGCAGGCCCTCTTCCTCTCATCAGCTACTTGCATCCCTTGAAAACGTGAAATTTTGTTATCTCCTCTGCACCCTGAAATCTCACTAAGACAAATCTAAGCAATCAGGACAGATCTTTTTTTGGAAATGAGACAAAAGTAGGGTAGGAACTAGAGATAACTGAACTGGAAGATAATCTTCTTTAGAGAGGGATTTTGTTTGGTGGATGACATTTTAATTCTGGGACATCAGAAAGGAATATTCTAAATCTTCCATTTCCATAATGATTTTTTTCTATATATCCTTCAATGAATCAGGATGGCATCTGACATCTTACTGAATGAGCCTTGCTTTCCTTTTACATGTTCTCTGTATAAGGCAAAGAGGTAAAGAAATTATATTTTTATTAGATCCACTGATTAAGCTGAAAAACACCAAATATGCTTTGGCAAGTAAAGGGATTGAAGGATTTGCTTCTCTAGTTATATCATAGAATCATAGAATCATAGAGTGGTAAAGTTGGAAGGGACCTCAAGGATCATCTAGTTCCAACCCCCTGCCATAGGCAGGGACACCTCTCACTAGTACAGGTTACTCAAGGCCTCGTCCAACCTGGCCTTGAACACTTTCAGGGAGGGAACAGCCACAACCTCCCTGGGCAACCTGTGCCAGTGCCTCACCACCCTCACTAGAAAGGACTTCCTCCTAACATCCAGTCTAAATCTCCCCTCTGCCAGTTTAAATCCATTGCCCCTTGTCCTGTCATTCCAAGACTTTGTAAATAGTTCCTCCCCAGCCTTCTGGAAGGCTACTATCAGGTCCCCTCGAAACCTTCTCTTCTCCAAACTGAAGAGCCCCAACTCTCTCAGCCTGTCCTTGTAGTAGAGCTGCTCCAGCCCTCTGAGCATCTTCATGGCTCTTCACTGGACCCGCTCCAACAGTTCCATGTCCTTCCTGTGCTGGGGGCTCCAGAACTATACCAACTAACTGTATCAACTAATTTATCAATAGTTAAGGCCTGCCCTTGCAGTCATGATAATGGTAGCTCCAAAAATCTATTATGAATGCTGATATCAATACTCACTGTAAGCCTGACAGATAGATTACAAAAGGGGGAAGTCACAAGTCATTTTAATTTTTGCACACAACATGAATAGATATGTGAAACTATATTGAAAAGTGAGTAACTGGAGAGCAAAGGTATAAGAAACATTAGTGATGTGTTGAAGTTGTCACCTCAGAAATCTCAGTCCCATCTCACTCCAAATATTCTAGAGAAAATTCAGTTTGAAATAATATTATATAAATGAAAGGAAAATATTTATTGGACCAGGTCAATCGGAAACTCTTCATCTTTCTGGGTGGTCAGAGTGAGCCCCATTTCTTTTTTTTTTTTTTGCATTCATTACAGGTTTTTTTGCCCTCATTGGACTACAAGAGACATGAAGCACTGAGATCCAGCTCTGAATAGAATCATAGAATCATAGAATCATAGAATCATAGAATGGTAAGGTTGGAAGGGACCTCAAGGATCATCTAGTTCCAACCCCCTGCCATAGGCAGGGACACCTCCCACTAGTACAGGTTACTCAAGGCCTCGTCCAATCTGGCCTTGAACACATCCAGGGAGGGAGCATCCACAACCTCCCTGGGCAACCTGTTCCAGTGCCTCACCACACTTACTGTAAAGAACTTCCTCCTAACATCTAGTCTAAATCTCCCCTCTGCCAGTTTAAGCCCATTGCCCCTTGTCCTGTCATTGCAGGACCTTGTAAATAATCCTTCCCCAGCCTTCCTGTAGGCCCCCTTCAGATACTGGAAGGCTACTATCAGGTCCCCTCGAAGCCTTCTCTTCTCCAGGCTGAAGAGCCCCAACTCCCTTAGCCTGTCCTCATAGGAGAGCTGCTCCAGCCCTCTGATCATCTTTGTGGCCCTCCTCTGGACCCGCTCCAACACTTCCATGTCCTTCCTGTGCTGAGGGTTCCAGAACTGCACACAGTACTCCAGGTGGGGTCTGACGAGAGCAGAGTAAAGGGGCAGAATCACCTCCCTTGCTCTGCTGGCCACGCTTCTCTTGATGCAGCCTAGGACTCGGTTGGCTGTCTGGGCTGCATGTGCACACTGCAGGCTCATGTTGAGCTTTTCATCAACCCAGACTCCAAGGTCCTTTTCCTCAGGGCTGCTCTCCAGCCATTCACCACCCAGCCTGTATTTGTGCTTGGGATTGTGCCTACCCAGGTGCAGGACCTTACACTTGGCCTTATTGAATTTCATCAGGTTGGCCTGGGCCCAACTCTCCAGCCTGTCCAGGTCCCTCTGGATGGCATCCCTGCCCTCTAGCAAGTCGACTGTGCCACACAGCTTGGTGTCATCTGCAAACTTGCTGAGGGTGCACTCCATTCCTCTGTCCATGTCACTGACAAAGATGTTAAACAGCACTGGTCCCAGCACTGACCCCTGAGGGACACCACTTGTCACTGGTCTCCAGGTGGACATTGTGCCGTTGATCGCCACTCTCTGGGTTCGACCATCCAGCCAATTCCTTATCCAGCGAGGGGTCCATCCATCAAGTCCATGCTTTTCCAGTTTGGTGACCAGGATGTCATGTGGGACAGAGTCAAATGCTTTACTCAGGTCCAGGTAGATGACATCAGCTGCCTTTCCCTTGTCCACTGTCGCTGTGACTTCATCATAGAAAGCCACTAAATTTGTCAGGCAAGATCTGCCCTTGGTGAAGCCATGCTGGTTCCCACCAATCACCTCTGCTTTGTTTTCCATTTGCCTTAGCAGGACTTTCAGCAGGATCTGCTCCATGATCTTGCCAGGCACAGAGGTGAGGCTGACTGGTCTGTAGTTTCCAGGGTCATTCTTTTTACCCTTCTTGAAGATGGGTGTTATGTTTGCCCTTCATATAGCTGGAGTATATAGTTATGCTCCAAGACGTTATGGTGCTAACACAGACCTTATCAATAACCAAATCCCAATGTGTCAATACTTAAAATGCATCAGTCAAAGACAGTCAAAACATCTTAGAATAAAACGTGTTGAAACAAGGCAAGCTGACATTTATAGATCAATACATCTGAAGCTTTTGGCTTTTGTTTTCCAAAAGTTTTGATCTTTTCATTTTTCATCCCAATTTGTAATGAAAATATGTATCTAAATACCAAAATTCCTCAAGGGAAACTGCATTTTGAAGTCTTCTATAACAATGTCTTTTTTTTTTTTTTTTCCCTGGAGCACGGTGTCCCAGTTTGAGGTCACAAACTACCTGGGACTGGAGGACAGAATTTACTCTTACCCCTTTTCAAGAGTAAGAATGAGGATATCTCACACCGATGGGAAATTTAAAGAGAGATTCTATTTACAACAGCATATGTACAAAAAGCAATCAGGTAGAATAACTACAAAACCCTTTAGACACAAACTGCCCATCTAGATTCCTCTACCCCTTCTATCCTCAGTTGGCCTGAGGGTAGGCTGAAACTGCTCTCCCTAGCTGGGACCTGCAAGGTCTCAGCAGTCTACATGATGCAGCTGCCAGCTAGTAGCCATCTTCCTCACAAACCAGGAGATAAGAAGTGACAGGTGCAGTTCCGAGAGAGAAGGGAGGAAAGGCAGGGAGGAGAAGGGAAGGGAGTACTGGAGTACTGTGTACAATTCTGGAGCCCCCAGCACGGGAAGGACAGAAGGACATGAAACTGCTGGAACGGGTCCAGAGGAGGGCCACAAAGATGCTCAGAGGGCTGCAGCAGTTCTGCTATGAGGACAGGCTATGAGAGTTGGGGCTCTGCAGCCTGGAGAAGAGAAGGCTTCCAGGAGACCTTAGAGTAGCCTTCCAGTATCTGAAGGGGGCCTACAGGAAGGCTGGGGAGGGACTATTTACGAGGTCTTGTAATGACAGGACAAGGGGCAATGGGTTTAAACTGGCAGAGGGGAGATTTAGACTGAATGTTAAGAGGAAGTTCTTTCCAGTGAGAGTGGTGAGGCACTGGAACAGGTCACCCAGGGAGGTTGTGGCTGCTCCCTCCCTGGAGGTGTTCAAGGCCAGATTGGACGAGGCCTTGAGTAACCTGTACTAGTGGGAGGTGCCCATGCCTGTGGCAGGGGGTTGGAGCTAGATGATCCTTGAGGTCCCTTCCAACTTTACTATTCTATGATTCTGTGATCAGTCAGGTGCTGCCTTTTAAGCTATGATGCAGGAAGACAGAATAGAATAACAATATTACAATATCCTGGGATGAGCAGGTCCATCCCCCTGGGATGGGTCTCTGTCCCTATGGTTTTATTAAGCGAGACCTAGGACCCCTCAAATTACCACACATAGAAAGCTGCAGATAAGTAGATCTTATCAGAATTTGCTTCCAATAACTCAATCTGGTTTTATACCCAGAAGACTTCACAGTTTTACAACCAATTCCAGATTTGTCCTTTCCAACAAAGCCTTAGTGCAGCCCAGATTAAAACTGTGTCTCAGACACAGGAGGAATAGAAGTTTCCAAAGAGTTGGCTTCTTCCCGAACACTGCTGCGAAGGACTCGCTGCAGGAAGGGTGATTGTTCGCAGACATGCTCCATGTGCTGAGGTCCCTAGCATCACCTAGATGTTGCACTACAAGCAAACCCATCATGCCCTCTCTCTCTCCAGATGAACCCAGGGCTGGTTTCCTCAGCAAACTCCATATGTTCAAGGAAAGCCTTCCACTTTAAAACTACATTAGTTCTGCTTTACTAAACATCCAAAGCTTATGATATTTAAGCATGCTGAAATTGTGTTGCCTATAACCATTATATTATAACTACATGAAGTTTCAGCAGAATGAACTGAAAACTGTTTATTCTAAGAAATGCTTGGGTTGGCAGTCCAATAAACTCTCTAATAAGTTGCAAATTTAAGTCATCAGTGGACCACAACCAACAGTATAATTAGCCTGGTGTACACAAGCAGCTCTCCTATGAGGACAGGATGAGAGAGTTTGGGTTCTTCAGCCTGGAGAAGAGAAGGCTTCCAGAGAAGGCTGGGGAGGGACTATTTACAAGGTCTTGTAGTGACAGGACAAGGGGCAATGGGGTTGCCCAGGGAGGTTGTGGCTGCTCCCTCCCTGGAGGTGTTGAAGGCCAGGTTGGTCGAGGCCTCGAGTGACCTGTACTAGCAGGAGGTGTCCCTGACTATGCAGAGGGTTGGAACTAGATGATCCTTGAGGTCCCTTCCAACCTTACCATTCTATGATTCTATGATTCTATGACTATGCAGAGGGTTGGAACTAGATGATCCTTGAGGTCCCTTCCAAACTTACCATTCTATGATTCTATGATTCTTGAACACTGCATAAAGCCACCATGACACAGAGCTCAAAAAAAAAAAAAAAAAAAAGAAAAAAGAAAATGTTGAGCTTTCAGTGATGCACTGTCATTTTGCATTTCCGTGCTATTATTATTATTGTTTCTGTTCATTAAAGATCATCTATTGCAACAAAAAAAAACCCTAGGAGAGACAAGCCCATTCCTACCCCATGCAGACACATAGCAAGGAACAGCTCCTGTTCCCAAACAGCAAGAGCAAACAAAATAAAAGGATGACAAAGGAGAGAAAAGTGTTGAGAGAAGATAGGCTTACTCATCCTGACTTGTTGGGTCACTGGCCTTCACCTAGGCATTGGTATTTTCTTGGCTGTGCAGACAGGCTCTTCCCTCACAAAGACAGAGCAGATGCACTCATTGATTTTTCTACTCTTCACAGTGAGGGAACAGAGTGTTTGAAGTGCCAGGCTCTTGTGGCATACATATCCACTGTCATGGCTTGTTAAGGGCAAGGTGGCAGCTTGTAACTTTTCTCCATCTCATGTTAATAGGTTGAAAGTGGCACAGTTCCTTCTGTTTTCTTCCCAGCCATCTCTTAAAGCAAGAGCTTCAGCTGCTTGTTGGGAAAAAAAAGTCCTGGTGACAAAAATGACATAGGTGTACTGCATATACCATAGAATGTATGGAAAGAGGTGAGAACAAAACTCACTATGCACCCCAAATCTTCCCATAAACAAAATGAATTCAAGCATCGGCTGGAAAAAATTCTTTGGTGTAGCCTGTAAAGATATCTGGATGAAGTGCCTTTCAAGTTTAACACCTTCCAGGCCTGTGCTCAGACATTCTTCATACCATGTGTATAAGAAACATAAAAGACCTCCACTGTCTTCCACCTTTAATGAAGATGAACATTTTTTATAAATGTGTTAGTAAAAGAGAAAAGCAGATCCCTTCAATGAAAATGTCAGGTTGCTAATGGTGTTCATTTTTAGTGTGGAAATGATGAGGAGGAATATCTGGCACATGTTTTCCTGGCATAAGGAATAACACATAAAGATGAGAGTAATTTCAGGTATTTCTAACCAATCAAAAGACACATCCCAGTACCTTACAAGGCAGATGTCAAGAAGGATCCAGTTTCTTTTAGGTATCTGTCTTGGGATGAGATAAATCTTATCTGGAAGTGTTTCTCCCTCCCTCCACTGGCTGTAAAGGAAATCTGTGTTAGTAACTGGGACCAGAAAACTAAATTGACATGAATCCCATTGCTGATTTCCTTCATTAAGGACCTGAAAGGCTGCAAATATTCAGCTTCACTATGAGACAGCATTTCAGGCATTCAACACCCATGGTGAGCCCCACTCAGGGATCCTGCACCAACACACCAGCTACAGAGATGAGGGAGAGGCCCTGCCTTTCAGAAACACCTTCTCAAAACGCAGCACCAACAGCTTTGTAAGCAAAAAAAAAAATTTTCATAAGAACCACACTGGGAAATCACAGTATCACAGTATCACCAAGGCTGGAAGAGACCTCAAAGATCATCAAGTCCAACCCATTACCACAGACCTCAAGACTAGACCATGGCACCAAGTGCCACGTCCAAACCCACCTTGAACACCTCCAGGGACAATGACTCTACCACCTCCCTGGGCAGCCCATTCCAGTAGCCAATGACTCTCTCAGTCAAGAACTTTCTCCTCACTTCATCAAATCAGTATTTCTTTAATTGGTCCCAGACATTGTTTTTCTTTGTGAGCTGTCTAGTACAGTACTATATTTTGTTTACTGAGAAAATTAATAATTTGTTTATCATTATTTGCTTTACTTTTTTTTGGCTTTAGGTTAAGAACAGCCACAGTTGTTCTCATCAAACTGAAAATTTGATACCTTCTGTGCATAATAAAGCAAACATTTTTTCTTCTTTTTTATCCAGAAACAACCCTCAGCCAAATAAGGAAAAAAAAATAAATTGGTTAACATGAAGTTTCAGATTTCAATAAGGAAATTATTTGTCCAAAGAAACTTGAAACATCAGGATCGTTAACTAATTACAGCTCCTGCTATACTCAGTGCAGTGGTAATAGGACATTTTCCATGTTATTAAATTCTGGCCAGGCTTGAATCAATGCATTTGTAAATACCAATGAAGCATCAGATTTTTTGAACATGACCCTGTGCAACATATTCCAAGGCATCAATTTACTGAAAAGAGCAAATGCTTTTGAGCCTTTATTAACACCATTCTGTGTTGGCTACAGCATGTATTTAATCATGTTGCATGCTGTGACATTTAGTGACACTAGAGTTCTGAGGTCACAGAGATTATATTTCATCATGTCTTGAGACAAGCTACCCATTTATCCACCAAACATCTTATAGGCTTCTCAAAGGCATCTTGACATGGTCTTGGCTGTGTTTGACATGCAGCATCCAGCTTTATCTAGCCTCAATTGTCATTATGTAAGCTGCCTTCAAATAAGCTCTGTAGAGGTAAATACAGTTGCAAGTTAAAACAGACATCTATAGTTGTGAGTCCAGGAGAGCAGGAAAGATACTTTCAGCTTGAAAGTTGATATGAGTGGTATCCTTCATGTTAGAAACAGCCCATAAGGAGGTCTTTCACTGTAAAGGGGAAAGTGCTTATCAGAAGAAAAGGGCTTATGTAGTGCCACCATACATCATATTACTTTACAGTAGCATGAAGCCTCACAAGGAGCCTTTTTGCTGGTGAAGGTTAGGGCGATACACAAGCTACTGTTTCAAGCAGATACAAACCATACATCATGAACCTGTATCTACCCTGAGGCCCCTCAGGCATTAGTATTGTCTCCTATGCCCTGAGCAGTATCTCATGTTTCTAAATTCTGAGCAAGTCCTAACAGTCTTTGAGTTTGATCCTGCAAACCTCTATCTGCTCATCTGTCTTCTAAATCTGCCAGATCTTATTGCTCACTAGAGAGTTTTCTTCTAGAATAAGGAAATCAGGACCTTAAATTAAATTTCTCTGAGCTATGTTTTTTCACACGTTCTATCTGTTACATGCTTGAACAATTCTGAGCAAAACATTTATTGCTGAGGTCTGCACCATGTAACTTGACCACTGAAGTAGTGAAGCAGATGCCAGATGAAAAGATATACTGGGTTAATGAACCATGCCCACATCTACACTTTCTGCAGATGACTTTCTGAGTGGAAAACACTGAGGTTTCCTTTGTGTCATTCTATTTATTGGAAGACTTTAATCCTTCCAGATCCTTTCAGAATGCCAGACACTGGAGTTTGATGTTATAATGATGTCACAGAAAAAGTCTTGGAGTGCAAGATTTCAGGAGGTTCTGAATATTAGAAGATAACATTCTATTTTTCCCTCTGTGCTGGTTTGAGGCTAATTGGAATATTTTAATGAGATAAATTAGATCATTGGTTGTGAAAAGAAAATAATGATAATGGTTGTAACATTCATTGATTTGCTAAGATGGATAAAAAGCTAAAATGTAAATAATCTCACTTTGTCCTGGGACGTTGCCCTAATCATTTCTCCTTTGATATGCTCTAATATATCACTTCTAATCTCAGCTAACAACTAACAAGTGCGCTTTGCTGGCTTCTGCTTATTTTGTTTGTCTGCCTGAGATAGAGAGGGAGAAAAACAGCAGGTAGTTTTGAGCCCATCTGTGAAGTTTCTTTGTCCAGAAGGGAGTTTGGATTTCTGTATTATTTCTAATTTGTACATAGAATGATAGAATCATAGAGTGGTAAGGTTGGAAGGGACCTCAAGGATCATCTAGTTCCAACCCCCTGTCATACGCAGGGATACCTCACACTAGTACAGGTCACTCAAGGCCTCGTCCAATCTGGCCTTGAACACCTCCAGGGAGGGAGCAGCCACAACCTCCCTGGGTGACTTGTGTCAGTGCCTCACCACCCTCACTGCAAAGAACTTCCTNCTGCTGGCCACAATTCTCTTGCTGCAGCCCAGCACTCGATTGCTATTTGGGCTGCATGTGCACACTGCAGGCTCATGTTGAGCTTTTCATCAACCCAGTCTCCAAGGTCCTTTTCCTCAGGGCTGCTCTCCAGCCATTCACCACCCAGCCTGGATTTGTGCTTGGGATTGTGCCTACCCAGGTGCAGGACCTTACACTTGACCTTGTTGAATTTCATGAGGTTGGCCTGGGCCCAACTCTCCAGCCTGTCCAGGTCCCTCTGGATGGATCCCTGCCCTCTAGCAAGTCGACTGTGCCACACAGCTTGGTGTCATCTGCAAACTTGCTGAGGGTGCACTGATTCCTCTGTCCATGTCACTGACAAAGATGTTAAACAGCACTGGTCCCAGCACTGACCCCTGAGGGACACCACTTGGCACTGGTCTCCAGGTGGACAGAAATACTCCAGTAAGATGTTTTCATGAATATGAGGCAGACTTGTTTTGGTTGGCAGGCTCAAAGGAAGACTGAAAAGGAGGGAGGCAGTGTGTCATCAACACCCCAAAATAACTGGTCTGTGGGAGGTAGACAGAAGCTCCTTTACTTCTTCCAAGAGAGGTAAAAGAAAAATGCCCCTCACATGATTGGGTAGAATTGGAAGGGTTTAAATGGAAACGCTACTCATAACTACATAAAACAGTACAGAGCACATAAAATACACAAAATCCATAGACCCCCTTGGCTACAGTTCTCCAAGAAGCTCTTTAGGCCAAAATTTCACACCACCTTCCTCCAAAGCACACCAAACACCCAGGCCTCCAATGCTCCCTGCCTTAATACCCTGGCCAAAGTGCTCCTCTCTGCTCCCCTCCCCAGTGCCTTCTCTTCATTAGGCACAGCCAGGCCAGAGTTGCATAGAAAAATCACCCAGGCAGCTCAAGCCCACAGAGAGGCCTGAAACCCTCCCCCGTACTGGAGACAAAACCTCAGGCATTCCTGGGAGGGGAGAGAAGGGAGAAAAGAGACAGAGCCTGACAAACAGCCAACTTATAAAGGATAGCAAAATTGTGCTACAGAATAACAACTTTACACTTTCTGGTCTGTCCCTAGACCTCTCTGGTCCTCTTGGAAGACTTCTCTATGGCTCTTAAATGCATCCACCCTTAAACTGTAAAAAAGAAGCCAGGGTGCACCTGCATCTTCATAGAATGGTAAGGTTGGAAGAGACCTCAAAGATCATCTAGTTCAAACCCCCTGCCATAATCAGGGACACCTCCCACTAGTACAGGTCACTCAAGGCCTCATCCAACCTGGCCTTGAACACCTCCAGGGAGGCTGTGGAGCACAGAATCACCCAATGTGATCAAAGATCACACTGGGTGATTCTGTGCTCCACAGCCTCCCTGGGCAACCTGTGCCAGTGTCATCTCATTTGACTGCCAGTTTGGACAGGCACAAAAATAACCTCGTAAAGGTTTTGCAATTTCCCTGGGGTTTCAGATGATTATTTGGGTAGAAACCAATCTCTGTATGAGACTACCCACTCCTGGCTGCTGCACTAATGCTGCCAGCAAGAATGCAAGAGGAGTTGGGGCTTTGCAATGCATCTGTGTTGGTACCTGTATGATAATCTCGGACACGCTTCTCTGCTAGCAGCTAATGGGTTCTTCTGTCATCACCATCCACACAGGCCAGTCAGACAACACTAAACCAGATGCTCAATATCCTTTATTGCATTGCCACTCTCTAAACCATCTACACTTGACTGTTTTCCAATTTTTCTTTTAATAAAAAAATCTCTTTTTTCCTGTTTGTGCAGAAATCCATCATGGAAAACAATGTTATTTACAGTACAGCCTGGCTACTGGCTATGCCCAAAAATAGTGCTTAACAACAGGCAGTAAAGATCTACCACTAGTACCTCTGTGGTAAGTGCTACATCTAGTGCAAACCATGTAATTACTGCTCTTGCCACCTCCAGTAAAATTTATAGACAGTAATGTCATTTAGGATTTCATGAGGATGGACTTTCATGCTTTACGGTGAGTACATTAACAGCTTCTAACTACTGAAGTTTCTAATCACCCATATTTAAAAAAAAAAAAGTTATTACTGCCTTATTAGAGCTAACTTAATGTTCTACAAGTGTATTATTTGCACATTTGAGTATAAGTCATCACTAAGTCCTTGCTAAGGAGGTTACTTTAACACAACTGAATAATCACAGTATCACAGTATCACCAAGGTTGGAAGAGACCTCAAAGATCATCAAGTCCAACCCATTACCACAGACCTCAAGACTAGACCATGGCACCAAGTGCCATGTCCAAACCCACCTTGAACACCTCCAGGGACAGTGACTCCACCACCTCCCTGGGCAACCCATTCCAGTAGCCAATGAATCTCTCAGTCAAGAACTTTTTCCTCACCTCCAGCCTAAACTTTCCCTGGTGCAGCTTGAGACTGTGTCCTCCTGTTCTATAATGTCTCTATAATGTAATGGTCATGCAGATTACAGGTGAATGTCAAACCCTTGCTCACAACCAGAAAAACTCCTGGAGGAGGAAGACTCAAGTGGTGTTTTTGTGGTGCATGGTGTCTTGATTACCTCACCAAGGAGTGAGTTGGAGTCAATGGTTTGTAGGCAGTGAAGGAGGATTATGACTTCTACAGAATGAAAAGCTGAAGCCTACATAAGGAGCTTGTACTGGCCTATCTGGAAAAAATTTGCTGAGTTTCTTCACAAAGCAAATTTGGAGAAGAGTGAAGGATCTTGTTGCCCTTCTTGTTTGCTGCAAAGCTTCTCCTGAAATGTGACAGTTTAGGAGCTTAATGCTCTTCTCTACAACGGCAGTAACCTGTGAGGTCTACACTCCAAACTATGCAGAGGACAGCATTAGCTCAGAGCTGGTTGCTTGGGGTTGTATCTAGTCAAGGTATGAATGTCTCTGCAAATAAAGGCTTCACAGCCTCCTTGGCCCCTTACTTCCACATGTGATCACTCTTATTGG
>VWZE01015202.1:43680-108954 GCA_013396675.1 Eubucco bourcierii
TATAGTAGCCTTCCAGTATCTGAAGGGGGTCTACAGGAAGGCTGGGGAGGGACTATTTACAAGGTCTTGCAATGACAGGACAAGGGGCAATTTAGACTAGGGGAGATTTAGACTGGATGTTAGGAGGAAGTTCTTTACAATGAGGGTGGTGAGGCACTGGCACAGGTTGCCCAGGGAGGTTGTAGATGCTCCCTCCCTAGAGGTGTTCAAGGTCAGGTTGGATGAGGCCTTGAGTAACCTGTACTAGTGGGAGGTGTCCCTGCCTATGGCAGGGGGTTGGAACTAGATGATCCTTGAAGTCCCTTCCAACCTTACCATTCTATGATTCTACCAGAGACGTGTGGAGGACTCTCAGCACTGAAGGGCCTGGAGCTCCACCTTATCTATACTGATCATCAGTCTCTTCTGCTTTCTGAAGGAGTCACTCCTCTAGGGGAGCCCATTCTGAATGCTGTTAATACTCATAATGGCTCTGTGCCTCACCATCTTAAAGAAACAGATCACAGCGCTTCCTGAGTGAACTATGTTGCAGTTAAACATCAACAGAGCTAGCCTTGTCACTGCAGGAATAACAGTAGACCTTAAAAGGTCTTCTACTGTGTAGAAGTCAGCCTCTGGTGTTACCCATCAAAAAGACTTCAAGGATCTAAGATTTCTCTGGAAGCTTCTTGCTTGTGACTTAACAGGATCCATCCTGGGATGTCCCAGGGAAACTTCGTAGGAACTCAGGAGTTTAACTGATCATTCTCATCTCAGTCACCTCTCAAACTTCTCACACTGCTAGCAGGATGCTAAAAGTCAGATGTGTGTGAAAGCTTAGGCATTACATTCTCATATATGCCATCATTTTTTTATATAGACACTGTTTTTTCCAAAAAGAGAAGTGTCTGTACTCAAACAGTTCTTGTGGCCCAACAAGGTCTTGTGGGTTGCCTCCATATAGGTCAGGGTTAAACCAAAGACACTGATGAAATGCAAATGAAAAACAGTATATAAAAAGAATTGCATAATGATTCCAGGTGTTTTCAATTTTCTAAGCAGATCTAAAAACTTTTAATACTTAATCAACATAGTTATTCATTCTCTTTTACCAATAGGAAATTTTCAGTCTTTTTTTTTTATGGATGCATGTTAGTTATTATTGTCTTTGGCTTTCTGGTTCAAACTTCTGTCCACCATCCCACTGGTAGTACAAATTAGCCCCACTGCACAGGCTGGGTACAATCTGCAGTCCTTAGGAAAGCTCTTCAGCTGATTTTATGTCTGTTCAGGTTTGGCTAGACTTAGTTCAAAAGAGGAAGATTTGTGAGGAGTGCTTTAGCACTTAGCAGGGACATAGCTCACCTGTTCGTACCACTTGGACACAGACTATGTAATCCCCCTACCCCAGAGTGGCACCCATCTCATACAGCACCTGGAGAAGCCTGGCAACATGGGCAGGGTGTGATGTGGCTTAACATGGGTGCCCATCTACTATTCATTTCCTCTCATATCATCCTACACTCATAGATTCTGGTAGTAAAGATATTTTGAGCATGGTGGGGAAAATACCTAATAGGATGGTACCAGGATGGATTTCTCTTTGCCTTCAGTGATAGTAAGAAAGTCCACAGCAGGGAGGGAAGGCCTTTAGGTCCCTTAAATCAGTGGAATTGGGTGTTTGGGTTTTTGTTAGTTTTTGTTTGTTTGGGGGTTTTTTGCTCTGGACTTCAATGACTCTGTGATATTTATTCCTGTGTTTATTGCATAGCATTCACCAACAGAAGTCCTTAAAGACAAGAATACATTTTCCTGATATATCAGAGATGAAATCCAGTCAACTTGTGCCTAAGGTTCTTCTCTAAATGTGTGGGAGGCATCTTGGTGAAGAAATGATTTGAAAAGAAAAGGAGCACAGATAAAGCTTCACTGACCACCGAGTGGCGGATTTGGTTGTCTGAACAAATAAGAATGCTTGCATGATGGCTTCCTAAAAGCAAAGTGCTGCAAACAACAGCTAAAGAAAATGACCTGGACAATATTGAACTGTCAGCCAGAGATAACAGAGAGGACACTCAAGTGGCATGTCAGCTACATGTAAAAATAAAAGCTCCTGGCTTCCAAATGTTTCTGTGAGTGCTTTAGCTTAGCATGCCATCGCATATCTCTGAGGAAATCATGAGCCATCAGCAGGGAGGACTTCAAGTCAGGGACAGATGAAAGGCAGGAAAATGAGGGATTGGTATCAATCCAAACACAGCCACTGCTTGGCTTGATATCAGCACCAGCCCTTGCTCAGCACATCCCTCTCATGAAGCAGGAGATTTCCCAACACCATGTAGCCACAATTACAAAGCTGAAAGGCAATAGCCCATTAGGTTGTTTTCAGCACCATTGCTGCACACTCAGACGGTACTTAACAAAGGCATGTTTAGTGCCTTGTATGTCTTTTTCTGGCAACACTGGGAAACCATTTAGAACAAGCCATTGAGCTTTATTTTTATTTTACTTAATTTTTTTTCCAAATGCATTAAGATAAATACGTCTCTTAGCAGCCACTAGGGCAAAGAGAAAATATTCATTTGCGTTTATCACAGACAGTTAGAACCCCACCACGCTTCACCTCTCATAGAGGAAATTTCCCCTGTGCTGAATTAATCTTTATGAGCAAGCTCTCATTTCCTTCATTTTTCCACAGACACCATGATTTTTTTCAGAAAGAAACTGTGTTAAATTTTTTTGTTACACGAATTGCATTCTCTGCCAACCACTTTCTACAGAAGTGGTGCCTGATCCTCAGCTAGAGAATTCCAACCCAGGAACCTAAAAAGACCAGAGTATTTACCTCTGTCGTGTACTCAGCCCCTAAATATTGCCACTGAATTTCCAGGAGCTCTTGAAGGGAAAAGATTTTTGCAATGATCCAGTGCAGTCACCAGGAGCTATTACATTCTGAAATTAGCAACATGCTCACTCCAGACTGCTCCATTTGTTCTCAGTTGGTGAAAGCCACCAAGCAAATCGTTCTGGTCTGCCATTACACTTGTTATAAAGGGTTAGGGAAAGAACAGGAGAGGGAGCATAGCATACAAGAGGCTTTGGTGAGACATGCAGCTGTGTTAATGTTTATGTCCTGAGTGCTGCAAGAGCTGCAGACACCAAACAGTCATTCCAAACGTGCACTGAACCCCACCACCTCTCTTCTTTCTCTTATCCTCTGCATATTATCATATAGAGACATTTTTCAGTTCCAAACCTTCTGCTTTTTTTGGTTTTCTGGCTTTTAAGGGAGCTCCTCCTTCTCCATGTTACCACTCTGTCAGTGCCAAAGCCACCTGCGTAAGCTGCAGAGACCACTGGGGACAGCAGAAGGCATTAGAGCTCATCACTGGATGTCTCTTAGGACTGCCACCAGGACTCTCTCGGGGCACACTGAGTCTGTAATGGAAGAGCTATGACTTCCACGTCTCTGCTGCCTATCAGTTGAAAAACTCATGGTCTGGAAAGCCAATTAATTGACATTATTTAAAGACTGCTTTTCAGGCAAGTCCTTTGTGGAGGAACTGAATCTCAGCTCTGTGCTAAATTATGCACAGAAGTTAAGGGAGGTGAGACTAAGAAATCCACTGTGTAATCATAATGACTGTGCAATTAGGTTTGATATCATAATAGAAGGTTACTTTCCTAGGGGTAATGCAGTGAGGGTGAACTTTAAAAGGCCAGATTTTAAAACTATGAGAAAAAATTATTAATAAAAGGCTCAAGGATACAGTGAGATTCTGTAACAACCTAGAGCAAATTACTTCCTAGAGTAACTCCTCCAGCAGTCCCAGGAGCGATACCAAGGGTGAGTTTGTCTAACGCAAGCAGTCCAGAGGCTATTTAAGAACTTGTGCTAGAGAAGCAGATAGTGGTTAGGCCTCTGAGCTGAAAATAAGAACAGAGAAGATAAAATATGCATGGATGAGCATACTTTATTGAAATAAACATCCTTTTAAAAATTAAAAGGAGTGTCTGCCTAAAGAGCAGAAGGGAAGCCAGAGCAAATGTAGACAAGCTAGAACAGAAATGGACAGAGACACAAAGGAGGGAAAAAAGTAAGCTCAATGAATTTCTGATATAGCAGAGGAGAAAACAATTAAACCACCAACCAGGCATGTGATGAGTGAAACTTAAAAAGTGTCATTGTTATGAGACAACTTTATTGTACCTCATTAGCTGAAATATACGTATCTGCTGAAAGACATCACCCTTTGTGTTTATGTGCTATCAGATGTATAAAGGCAGGCACTTCTGCTGCAGAAGCCTCTCTCTTTGTGAGGAGAGGGAGAGGTTGAAAATCAGAGAATCCTGAAGCAGAACAGAAAAAAACCCCTTGGCCTGACTTATTTGTTCAGATGTAACTAAAGAAATTCTTTGTTTGTGCTACTTTCTGTGGGAAACAAGAGTGATTCAGCAGTGATTAACTGTGTGGAAGGCGAACAGAACCCAGAGAGTCATGGAATGGTAAGGTTGGAGGGGACCTCAAAGATCACCTAGTTCCAATCCCCTGCCATAGGCAAAGACACCTTCCTGGGCAACCTGTGCCAGTGTCCCACCACCCTCACTGGAAAGAACTTCCTCCTAACATCCAGTCTAAATCTCCCCTCTGCCAGTTTAAACCCACTGCCCCTTGTCCTGTCATTACAAGACCTTGTAAATAGTCTCTCCCCAGCCTTCCTGTAGGCCCCCTTCAGATACTGGAAGGCTGCTACAAGGTCTCCTCAAAGTCTTCTCTTCTGCAGGCTGCAGAGCCCCAACTCTCTCAGCCTGTCCTCATAGCAGAGCTGCTCCAGCCCTCTGAGCATCTTTGTGGCCTGCTCTGGACCCGCTCCAACACTTCCATGTCCTTCCTGTGCTGAGGGCTCCAGAACTGCACACAGTACTCCAGGTGGGGTCTGACAAGTGCAGAGCAAAGGGACAGAATCCCCTCCCTTGCCCTGCTGGCCACAATGCTCTTGATGCAGCCCAGGACTCGGTTGCTGTCTGGGCTGCATGTGCACACTGCAGAAGGAGCTATATGGGCACCAGTTCACTGGGGCTGTAAATCACCCAAACTGACTAGTATCCAGTCCAGATGGTAGAAAAATACAAACTACACAACAGTGAATCTTTCAAATAAGGTGTCCCCTTTCACTTTACAGAATTAAATATCCCTTTGAAAATGAAGGAAGGGATTCAGTGCTGTGGCTCCTACTGCTCAGTAACAAGCAAGGGAAAGTACTGCAAGCTGGTGCAAGAGTGATACTCTGTGGTTCTGCAGAAATGTTGTGCATCCTCGCAGAACCACGAGCAGTGCTGTGCCCACAGACAGGCACTGTGGGAAACAGTGCAGGGTCTCTGGGGATGGGTCACACCCCAAAAGTGGTAGAGAAACCTTGGCTAAGAGATGATCCTTGTCTTTGGGAACAACCATAATAATTAAGAGCATGGTCAGCAGATCAAGGGAGGTTCTTCTCCCCCTCTACTCTGCCCTGGTGAGACCTCACCTGGAATATTGCGTTCAGTTTTGGGCTCATCAGTTCAGGAGGGACAGAGATCTACTTGAAAGAGTCCAGTGGAGGGCTACAAAGATGTTTAAAGTGTTGGAGCACTGTCCTATGAGGAGAGATTGAGGGACCTGGGGCTTTTTGGTCTGCTGAAGAGAAGACTTAGATGGGATCCACCAATGTTCATAAATATCTGAGGGCTGAGGGTCAAGAGGGAGGGGGCAAACTCTCCTCAGGTGTGCCCTGTGATAGGACAGGGTGTAATGGGTATAAACTACAGCACAGGAAGTTCCACCTCAATATGAGGAAAACTTCTTTACTGTAAGGGTCACAGATCACTGGCACAGGCTGCCCAGAGAGGTTGTGGAGTCTCCTTCTCTGGAGACTTTCAAGACCTGTCTGGATGCATTCCTGTGCATCCTGCACTACATTCTACGGTCCTGCTCTGGCAGGAGTTTTGGACTTGATGATCTATGGAGGTCTCTTCCAACTCCTAACATCCTGTGGTCCTGTGATCATCCAGGCACACAGGACAGGAGGACAAGAATCTCAGCACGGACAAAACCAGCATGTTTATCTAAATTGTAAGCTGCCCAAATGTCACCAGTCTCTCTTTTCACCTTTGTGAAGCCTTAAGCACAAGGGGGCCTCGACCTCAGCTGTAGCCCATAATGTCACCAGAACAGAGGCAAATAAAGAACAATAGGGAGTAACCCCACTTCAGTCTCAGTAAGGAAGTATCATTCTTTCAAAGCAATTCCTCATCTCAAAAGTTAATAAAACAGTTCATAAAGGTGACCTGANCTGAGGGTCAAGAGGGAGGGGGCAAACTCTCCTCAGGTGTGCCCTGTGATAGGACAGGGTGTAATGGGTATAAACTACAGCACAGGAAGTTCCACCTCAATATGAGGAAAACTTCTTTACTGTAAGGGTCACAGATCACTGGCACAGGCTGCCCAGAGAGGTTGTGGAGTCTCCTTCTCTGGAGACTTTCAAGACCTGTCTGGATGCATTCCTGTGCATCCTGCACTACATTCTACGGTCCTGCTCTGGCAGGAGTTTTGGACTTGATGATCTATGGAGGTCTCTTCCAACTCCTAACATCCTGTGGTCCTGTGATCATCCAGGCACACAGGACAGGAGGACAAGAATCTCAGCACGGACAAAACCAGCATGTTTATCTAAATTGTAAGCTGCCCAAATGTCACCAGTCTCTCTTTTCACCTTTGTGAAGCCTTAAGCACAAGGGGGCCTCGACCTCAGCTGTAGCCCATAATGTCACCAGAACAGAGGCAAATAAAGAACAATAGGGAGTAACCCCACTTCAGTCTCAGTAAGGAAGTATCATTCTTTCAAAGCAATTCCTCATCTCAAAAGTTAATAAAACAGTTCATAAAGGTGACCTGATAGATATCATTTACCTGGGTTTTCACAATGCTTTTGATAAGGTCCCTCATAAAAGAATATTAATGATAATGAGAATGATCTTATGTTTATGGTGGTAGCTTTCATTAAGATGAGACTTCAAAGTGCTTTACAAAGTTTTCACTAACTGATTGTACAAATCATGTGTCATATATATACCCAAAGTGCTGCTAGATCTGGGAGAAAGGCACACAGCTATTTCATTCTCTAAGCATGCATCTGTTCAATGTTTTAGGCTAGGATGTCAAAGTTAAAGCAGCAGCAATGCACAATTTGAGTGAATTTAGGCAGGTAAAAGCTACTTTCCAAAACTGAGGTTTGGCTGACAACCAAGTCTGTTTTCCCCCCCTCTACCCTCAACCAAATGCCTTAAACTGAACAGATTCATGGCTTAGCTGTAGAAAAAGATATCTTTTTCACACTCTTCTTGAACATACAGTGGACAGTTTATGGGCACCTATACTTGTTGACCTAACTTCAGAGAGGCACCATCATTTCAAATTTCATCTCCAAATTTTCCATAGTTTTTTCTACCTATGTCCTTCAGCTTCTTAAGCACTTGCCAATGCTGACAGCCACCAGCAGAGCTTCAGCTCTCATTAGTGTTTGGGAAGCAATCTCTGCCTCTATTCTGCAGTCAGTTTTGCTTTGAGGTACACATCTGAAGCAGTACTAATCCAGACTATTATAAACTCGAAGATAGCTTCAGCCACAAGCATATTCTGTTTAGAGAGTGTTAGAACACTTCATTTAAAGGCAGAAAATGTCTCATTTAATTGCCTGAAATCAAAGGTTTAATATTTTAATTAAGCTTTTAAGAAGACTTACTTCATTGCTCTGATTTTTTAATTTTTTTTTCTCTCAGATATGAAGGTCATTAGAGAATATCTTTACTGAATAAGCAATAGCAACAATAATTTCACCAAATGTCTTAAACAGTAATGGTATTATCCCTAGACCTGAGCTCCACACATTGTTAGTGATCAGTAGATGAACATTACTCACTTACTACACCTAGTTCAGTGCAAAAACCACCTAAGCTTCCATGGCCTCTGTTTCTTTTTATTCACAAAGAAAGAAGATGTCAAGACAGCTAAATCTTAACTTCTCCTTAGATACAAATTCTTCCACAGTTAGGTGGTCTGGCAGCTTTTTACTGTGTCTTAAACAGGAAGCCTAGAAAAAGATACCTGACCAGCTCAAAATCAAGGCTAGAATTTAGCAGATGGAGATTGAAGAGGACTTTGGAGATATCAAGGTGTCCACATTGAGTAGTCAGAAAGAATATAGCTCAGCCGTAACACCCTTGGGCACACCTTTGAAATGCTCCACCCAGCCCTCTGCCAGCAGCAGCATGCATCTCATGTTTATCAACAGCCCACCCAAGTGCTGCTGGTTGGGTTTTTTTCAGAGGTAAACAAAGGACAGGGTCCCTTTCTCCATCATGACAGCTTGTCAGACTTCACAGCACAGCCCATATGTCATATCAAAATAGGTCCCCTAAATTTCAAACTATATAAATTATAAATTACTAGGTAAACATGACCTTCCTCTGCCAATTCTTTCAGGCCAGAGCCAGAAGCCAAAACAAAAATCTTGTGAGAACAGGCATTCAGGACCAAGCTGTCAAAACCCTTCAACAAGAAGCTGATTTGTCAATGGAAGTCATCACTTCACAGAGAGCTTGATTCCTGCCTCAAGAACTTTGCCTTCCCTGGCCAAATTGCTGACAGATTTTTGCTGAGCGATCACTTGTCTTCATATTACAGCCTTTTATTTCCCACATAACCCTTCTCAAAGGATAAGCAGGTCTCAGCTTTTGGGAGCAAGAGGGAATAACAATGCCTACATGACAACTTGGCCTCACAGCCCACCCTACAATGCAGCATCTTCCCAGCCCCTAGACAGTAAATTCACATTCCCTTGGAGAAGCTCTGTCCCACCCTACTCTTCCCCTAGGCTCTGTTAGGTAGTTTAATTTTGAATATGAACAAGCATTTATGCACTTGTCGCCTATTCAAGCACTTTCTTTAGGCAAAGCAATAGTTTTGAACTCCTTTCTGATGCCAGAGTGACATAAAGAAGCCTCAGCATATTGCAAGGCTGTTGTATATGCAACATACTAGTTTGAGCTTTTGTTTCCAGTGAGCAGTTTTTACATGTGGTGTACACCTGGCTGCTCTAACCTGATCAATGTTTATAACTTTGTTTCTTTACTACATGTTTTAGCCCCCTCAGTAAAGACATTGTTAATGCAATGAGTCTGCATCTAGAACATGGCTCTGGGAAACCAAGCTCTAAATCAGCCTCTGGAGGTGTTAGACCTCCATTGTTTACAGCCTAGACCCTTGGGTACTCTCTAGGGATTTCTGCTAAGCATCTAAAGTTAAGTGGAATATATCCAGAACACTTTGAGTATTTTTCAGGTATGTTCCCAGTGCCAGAGACAGACCAGTTGTAAGAGGGATTAGAAAATCTGGGCATCCTAATGTAGGAAAGAGTATATTGCACATTTAGATACTGCACCACCTAAGGTGTTCAAAGCAGTTCTAGGGGATGCTATGTTTAATTATCAATACCTGATGACATCCTACAGGAAGGATGGAGAGGAACTTCTCGTAGGGATGCCTAGTGATGGGACAAGAGGGAATGGTTTTAAGCTGAGAGAGAGTATGTTTGGACTGAATCTTAGGAAGATGTTCTTCAGTTCAAGGGTGGTGGGACTCTGGGATAGGCTGGCAAGGGAGGTTGTGGATGCCTCCTATCTGGGGATGTTTAAGGCTAGGCTGGATGAGGCCTTGAGCAGTTGGCTGTAGTTGAGAGGTACCCCGCCCACGGCAGGGAGTTTGGAGTAGATGGTCTCTAAGGTCCCTTCCAGCCTAAGCCATTCTATGATTCTATGCAAGAGACCCTCAGAAGTCACAGAAATAAGGAACAGGAAGTTTTCCAAACACACACAAAACTAGCAACTTTCCCACACCCCTGGTTATTCGTGTGCCAGGAAGACACAGGTGCAGGTTGGTGGAGATGGAGAAACAAGAAGGGGAGAGAAGGCAGATTGGTCCCCAGTCTCCCCTATACTGACGCAAGGTACCTCAGGTTTCAGGGTACAGATCTCATCTCAAATGCTCCCTTGCTTTTGGAAGTCAGTGGCACTACAGGCAACAAGGGAATCTTTTTCCTGGGTACACAGTTACAAGAAGTATTGCCAGCCAGGCATGGATTGCTACTGGCATTTGTCTTTCAGCAGCTGTCTCAGCAGGCTCCTTGGGAGGTGTGGGAAATGTCTGGCAATTGTGTGCTTTATGATGCAGCCCAGAGAAGCATTTGTACGCAGATGTACATATCCAGTGCACAAGGGCATCCATGCGGGCTGCTATCACCATAAAAACTCCTGCTTTCACCTCTGCCTCTCTCTGATGCACCTGATGCTCTCTTAACAGGAGGGTGGAAATGCCAGTCAGAAGCAAGAAGATGTTTAACCCTGACTGAATTTCTCCTGTTGCTTCCTACCTTGTGCTTCCTACATTTCTACAGCCAGCTGAGTCTCACCTTCCCAGGAGCCATATCTCAGCTCTCCTCAGATACACAGAGCAGCTGGGAGCTCTGTCCATGTCCTGTACTTGTGATTGACTCCTAGACATTGGGTGCAACTTCTCAGATACAGAGAGCAGCTGGGAACTCAGCTCCCTGCCCATGTCCTGTACTTGTGATTGACTCCTAGACATTGGGTGCAACTTCTCAGATACACAGAGCAGCTGGGAACTCAGCTCCCTGCCCATGTCCTGTACCTGTGATTGACTCCTAGACATTGGGTGCAGCTTCTCAGATACACAGAGCAGCTGGGAACTCAGCTCCCTGCCCATGTCCTGTAACTGTGACTGACTCCCAGACATTGGGTGCGAGTATGTTGATGCACTGTTAAATCACTGGCTGTCCCAGCAGCTCAATGAGATTTGAGATTGGAGTCTGTGAGACAATGTTCAGGGAAGACTCCATTCAGTTTTGCCACTGTGTCCTCCTCTTTAGAATGTCATCACAAGGATTGTGAGGATGGAAGTTGCCATCATTCCCTGACAAAAACTTTCTCCCATTTTTTCCCTGGACACATGTAAACCCATTTCTGAGATGTTACCAAAATCTCCCCAGAAGGCTTGACAGAAAGCACTACAGGGCAGAAGCTAACCCTATCACCTCTCCACACATTCTTGTAATAACTCTCCTAAGCATCTGCCTCTTTCTTTCACAGATCTACCTGTATGAGTAAACACCCTTTTGTAAAATTAAGACTTGCCCAACCATGTTCACTGAAAGTTGGTACAAAAGCAGGCCAAGCAAACCAACCAGAATTGCTTAGTCTTGATCCCCTAAACATGTCATTTTACAATAACTTCTTCCCATTTTTCCTTTCTAACGTCCCAGGGGGAAGCAAAGGAAGGTCTGAATGTGTCACCACTAAATTCCTGAATTATATTGCAGGGCCAGTGGTGCAGCCTGCAATAGCTCTGCAGGAAAGCCTGATGGAGAGTCAATAGAGTTCTGTCCTCTTGTGATAACCAAACAAATTATAACCACACCTGCAGTATGCTGTGGCATTCTCTCCTCATTAACCTGAGTTAATTTAATTTCTTTTTTTCAGATATAGGCTTTTTCTTTTGCTAGCTTTGAAGGTCCTAGAAGGACCTCCTGTGGCTTTCACAAAGCAGCTGAGAGAGGCCCAGTGTGGGACCTGAGTGGTTTCTATGCACCCCCCAATCAAAATGGCAATCAGCTCCACAGTACTAACTTAGATAAATCTGACTGGTATATTTAAAAAAAAAAAAAATCTACTTTTGGGAATCAAAAGGGCAGAAATCTAAACTTTATAACCTTGTCAGCTTTCCACCTATCTTTCCAACCAACTGGTATATGCTTTGTTTTACAAGAAAGCTTGGCCTTTCAGAGCCACAAAGATGACTAAGGGAATGGAACATTTCTCTTAGGAGGAGAGACTGGGGAAGCTGGGGCTTTTCAACTTGGAGAGGAGGAGACTGGGGGGTAACCTCACTCATGTTTATAAATATGTAAAGGATGAGTGCCAGGAAGATGGAGCCAGGCTGTGCTCAGTGGTGCCCAAGGACAGGACAAGGGAGAGTGGGTGGAAGTTGAGGCATAGGAAGTTCCATGTAAATATGAGGAGAAGTTTTTTTTCCCTGTGAGGGTGACAGAACACTGAAACAGGCTGCCCAGGGGAGTTGTGGAGTCTCTCTCTCTGGAGATATTCAAACTCTGCCTGGGTGTGTGTTAATGTGTGATCTGTTAGAGGGGATCCTGCTCTGGCAGAGGAGTTGGACTTGATAATCTTTCAAGGTCCTCTCCAGCTCCTGACATTCTCTGATTCTGTGATTCTGTGAAATCGTTTCACTTCAAACGTGTCCTTTCAGACTTCCTTAGGTAATCATTGTTACTCATTTTAGAGAGGTTTTATAACAACCCAAATCCTAGAGAATAACAACGTTTAGCAAGGTGGCATCATTGGCACCACTAATTCCACAGCCATTATTTTGTCTTTTTTTTTCACAACAAGTAAGGTAATTTTCCTGAAATTATGTTGTTTGCTAAAACAGCTCCATTCACTGCTATATATCTACCTTCTGGCAGCATAGTTTAATTTGCATTTAAATAATTTCCTGATTTCGTTAGAAAAGTAATTATACATAACACTAAACAATTTTCAAGCCTCAGCTTTTAATCAGTCCACAACCAAATCCCTCATCTAGATTGTAAAACAACTTTCCTGAAGTGTGAAATTCCCCCAGACCAGATCTTGGTTCCTTTCATTAAGATCCCTCCATTTTCTTATTCATCTCATGTGGTGATTTCAGATCAGTAGAAAACTATCTTGGTATTTCTATCCTTGGTTTCTCTTTAGGGTTGTGTCACTTTGATTTGTTGGCTTTTCTCTGATAGAAAGGTTCAACTCTTTCTACTATCTAAGCAGATCTCATGTTTGTGACAGCAAAAGCATCACAGTGCACCAACATTTTATAGTAGCTACAGATGTTGGATGCTGTCTTGATTCTGTGATTTTTATCATAGAGAAGACAGGGAGTTTTTTGATCTGGAGTGTCCTGGGCCCTAGATTCATGTTGGCTTTAGAGGCCATTTGTCACACTTAGATCCAGACACATTTGTTCCTGAATTCTTCAGACTTTTAACTCAGGTTAATTATACAACCAAAACATTATTCCAGTGGAGATGCTGATCACTCTTAACAAGACTCTGTAAGTTACTAAAAAAGGCTATCCCTAAAAGTTGTTTAACATGCTACAGTCTTTTGCCTTCAGAAAGATAAGCTGTAAGCTTTTAGAAGATGAGCTGTATTTTTCAGTGCTCTGATTTTCTGCTCATGAGCCATATGAAGAGAAATACAATCCCCTGTACTAAAAGTGTTAACTCAAAAACATTAAGCCATTAACTGTAGAACAAGTCCAATGCAAAAAGAATGACACATCACAGAGGCTATCGCATGGCCCATAAAGTCCATACTGAAGCCATGAAATTCAGACATGAACGCAGTTTTCCTCAAGGTTTAAGATCAGCCTTGACCTAACCTCTTAGCCAAGCCTCCCTCCTACCATTAAAAGTGATTCAAGCATTGAGATAATTGAAAACTGAAATTGCTAATAACATGCTGTGGATTTGCCTTAGAATCAACTCTCATCTGGTGCTTGAAGAACTTTCTAGCCAGGTAAGGAATCCTAAGGAGTTTAGTCTGTCTAAAAGGGGGAGTGTATTGTACAGGTAACCCTAGCAAACCTGTGAAGTTAGTGCTAGAAAATACTAGCTTGTTAGTTGTTCTTGCAATGACAGGACAAGGGGCAATGGGTTTAAACTGGCAGAGGGAAGATTTACACTGGATGTTAGGAGGAAGTTCTTTCCAGTGAGGGTGGTGAGGCACTGGAACAGGTTGCCCAGGGAGGTTGTGGCTGCTCCCTCCCTGGAGGTGTTCAAGGTCAGGTTGGAGGAGGCCTTGAGTGAGCTGTACTAGTGGGAGGTGTCCCTGCCAATGACAGGGGGTTGGAACTAGATGATCCTTGAGGTCCCTTCCAACCTTACCATTCTATGATTCTATGATTGTGTAAGCCTGTACACTAAGCCTAGAATGGTACTGAAGAGAGTCACTTGGCACCAACCCTTTAATATCATCAGTGAGGTGATACTGAGCCAACAGCAGACTTTTCAACTTAAACTTTCACAGTTTGCCAGACTTGAAGGTGAGTGACAGTGGTAACCCTTGCTATTTTCACCTCCCAACATGTTTTTAATTTGTTCTCAAGCTTGCAACCATTTCACACATGCCTGCAGCAGATCATTCAGGGATGCTTCCTCACCCAGATGATGGTGGCGAGTGAAAGGTCTCTGCTGCCAGCGCTTGAAAATGCTAAAGAATCAATTTTCTGAACTAGAAGGTGGGTACAAATAAAAGGATCAGTGTGTCAGCCCAGCTCAAGTGTGCAAAAGATTTGTCAGACTGGGAAGACTGTCAGCCAAACTCGAGGGCTGTTGGAAGGCAATGGCTCTGGGCTGGGATGAGAGCTAAGAAGGATTAGACTGACAGCACAAAAGACTAAACAGGCTAAGCCACACTCTGAACTCATGAAAGGCATTGCTGCAATAGTATCTTGCCACAGTGTCCCTCTATGGCTTTTCAGTTCTCTTGATTTTGATTTGGATCATGGAGAAAATTTTCTTGAGAAGTATTTCACTATCTGTCACCGTTGGGCCTGTAGCAATACATCCTTTGCCTGTCTCCCCACCTGAACCAGTGCACACTGAGTCACTGAGTGCAAAGTTTTGGGGTTGTTGTTTTCTTCTTGTTGTTGTCTTTTTTTCTTTTTTTTTCCTCTCTTTTGCTTAAAAAAAAAAGTAAAACCGGTGGAAAACAACACCAAAAGAAAGAAAAAAGGCACAGCCTGGTCGAAGTGATAGGCCTGTTTTATAAGAGCAGGCACATCACAACAGATGTCAGCTCCAGACTGCTGCTGCACAACACACTCAAGCAGCAGCCAGAAAGTGATGATAATATAAAAGAGAGGAAGGGAGTTGTTTTGAGATAGGAATTGCTGTATAATGGGGGATATTTTGCAATTGTGATTTAATTTATTTATAAGCATATATAGGTATTAACAAAATCCTCTACACTCTTTGTGCAATAGAAAGACTTGACTGCAACCCAAAATGTTACTGAGCCAACAACTGTATAAAATCAATCAGATTTTGTACTTTCCATTATTCCATCAATATATCTTCATTGTATCTATCCCTGTCCTCCAAGTATCCTGCAGTTAAGGAGCTGATAGCTCTTTCTGTTTGGTCTTGTTTTTTCTTCCTGAGAAAGAGGTGACCAGTCTTCTAAAAAAAAGCAGACTATTCCCCACACTTGGAGATATGTCACAGGCATCCTACAGAGCTTAACTTCCAATAAATCACTTCATCCTAATCACGTCTTCCAGTTTGAAAGAAAAAAAGAAAGAGAGAGAGAGAAATACCCCTTTTACTGCCCCAAGACAAGAAGTTATTTAGGGTAGGACCCATCATTTACTATATTTTTACACAGCATTTAATCTTTGATACTCCTATTTCTTGCTCCTGCTTCCTCTGTCTACTTCCAAACTACAAAATACTGCTATTGGTTGCTTTTTATGCTGCCATTTCTTTTATTCTAAATGTGTTTTAGTCCTATAAGCTACCTTAATTAATGAAGACCTTTATTTTCTCTATTTTTCCTTGTTCTAGCAGAGCTCCAAAATCAAACATGTATTTAATGTTTCTCTATAGGAAGGTCTGGGCTCTGCCTTCATTTCACCCTTCCACTAGCTGCAGAAAAAAAATTACAGTAGCAGGAACCCAATCTGATGTTTTATGGAGTTGGTTTGGGTTTTTTTTATTATACCCTCTGCAAAAGCAGTGCACACACACACACACACACGCACACACACATTTCCAAAGAGTTCTGGCCTTCATTGGATTGATGGAAAGGAGGTTAATAACATATCTGGATAAAACAAATAGTTCGATGGATAGCACACATTGATTAATATCTGCTGCAGTGCCAGCAAAGCTGGGGAACTACACATTGTAATTCTGGTGTAACACAAAATGTGTTGCCAGCGGAAGGTGAAAGGAAATTATCACACTGCTTTGTTCTCTGTCTGGCAATTCAGTGTAACAGATAGAGGGTCAATGTCTCCCCTCTGCTCCTGATTTCAGGGATGGTGAAAGATCTGGACCACAGCGCTGCAGAGCACTTGAAACTCAGGACGTGTGCTACATTTGAATGCACAAACTCTATGCTGTCCCTGAAGAAGGGCTGGGGGCAGATAAAATGCAGGACAGCAAGTCTGAGAAATATGAAGCTGATACCTTGCATAAGAGCAGGAGGAACCCTGCACTGCAGTGCACTGACAGGCTGCACAGAACCCTCCGGAGTGCTCAGCCCTGGTCTGGCCAGCATTGTTCAGGCCACGGGAGAGGGAGAAGTTGCATATGAAAGGCTGAATTTTCTCACTTCCACTCACACCACGAAAGTATCATCGCTAAACACTCTCTCTCTTCGTTTGGCCATAAATAATGTATGCCCCTGAGCTGTAGGTGGGGCACGTTTCAGGCAGAAAGGGAGGATACCAACGAGCAGCTCTTTAAATATACATCGCCTCCTGTTTGCGGGCACAATGCGTGGGAGCAAGTGGAAAATGAAATGGTCTTGTGTCTGCTGGCACCTCTGAATACAAAATTACCACTGTGGCTATTTATGGGGTGGAGGCGGGCGGGAGGCTTCCAAAAAGAAAAATCAGGCTTTTAAAACCTGATCCCTCTTTTTAAACAGCACTGGTTGGTAGTTCTGCACCGGGGCTGTATCCTCAGCGGGGGAAAGAGTTACAGGTATTTTAATTATGTATTAGCACAGCATTAAGCTAGTTTTATTTGCTGAACATTCTGTCAATTACTGTTGTTACTTGAGAAGCATGACTGCTCCCAGGTTGATCATGTATTTAACTAGCCAGTCAATGCTATTAATCACCAAGCATTTTCAGCCAAGGATATTAACATTGAAACCCATCCAGGAGGACTTGCAAGTGAATGTTGGTGTGCTTCAGAGGGAAATGCTATTTTCCAATGCAAGGGAGTTTCTCCCAAGTCTCCCTTTTTTCTTTTTTTTTTTTTAACCTTGTTTTAAATTGCAATCTAAATCCAAAAGGGGAATGAATAATTGCCCTTAATGAAATAACTGCCATCCCAGATAATTAGTAAATATGTGATCATCTCATTACCATATGAACGGAGGGCAGGAGGTCTGTTTCTGTGGCACAGCTGCTGTAAAAACCACTGAAGTAGAAGGAAGTAGACAAGGAAACCAAATAAGCACATGCTCATTTTTGGAGATTGGAGAAGGGAGCGAAAGAATACAGGTAAGGCTGAAAAAAAATAGCATTTAGGAACTGGAAATGGAACTCTGCAGTCTTACTCTTGATGACTATACCCTAGACTTTTGGACAAAAAAGACATAGTCTTTCCCTGCCTCCTGCCCATAGCTGGGGACAAGAACGTGACCTGAAGCCAGAGGTTTTGGTACAACACACACCACTTGTAATCAAATGCTCCACATACATGCTTAGCATTCTGCATTGCACTTAGTTGACACACAGAATACATTTATTTCCACATTGTGAATAATCAGCTCAAAGCTCACTTTCATTAGCTTCATCTCCCCATTGTTGGCTCACATCCTGAAGTTTTCACACAACATCTGCAAAAGTAATAAACTAATTATAGAAGCCATCTGGAACAAGAACAAAGTGAAATAATTATTTTCTTTTGTTGTTGTTGTTGTTAAAAACCACAAAAAGCCCTTGCTAAATACATGGTGCCATAATAGATGGGGTGTCAGAAGAACAATGATTGTAACAAACTCAGTATCATTAAGGAGGGATGCAAAGAATTTCACATCAAGAAACTCATGATTGCTCATTAGCAGAGACACAGCAGAGAGGCATTGTGAGCCACTAATGAGTCTCCCTACTGAAAGTGAAGTCCTACCAGAAACCAGAGGCTACTACATGGACAGCCCAGGAAGCAAAGGAAAGGAGGAACAATTGCAGGTTTATCCTTGTGTTCTCCATTCAAGATCAGGAGACAGATCCCTGATGAGGGAAGGGATAATCAATCAGGACAGTGACTTCTCTATCACCTTTCACTGATGCTGATGCTACTGAATAATGGTATTGCATGAGAGTGCTGTGTGGTGCCGGTAGGCTCCTAGGGTGAGCTGTGACATGGGATCAGATTCACAGACATGCATTGGGCTGGAAAGGGCCTCTAGAAGTCAACTGCTCCAACAGTCCTGCAGTAAACAGGGACATCCCAACCAGACAGGTTGCTCAGAGATCCATCAATCACAGAATCACAGAACCTTAGAGGCTGGAAGGGATCTCCAGAGATCATCGAGTCCAAACTCCCTGCCAAGGCAGGATCCCCTAGGGCAGTTCACACAGGAGTGCATCCAGGTGGGTTTTGAAAGTCTCCAGAGAAGAAAACTCCACAACCTCTCTGGGCAGCCTGTTCCAGTGCTCTGTCACCCTCACTGTAAAGAAGTTTCTCCTAATGTTGAGGTGAAACCTTCTCTGTTCCAGTTTGTAGCCATTGCTCCAGGTCTTATTGCTGCTAAACATTGAAAAGAGCTTGGCCCCAGCCACTTGACATCCACCCCTCAGATATTTGTACACACTGATAAGAAGTCCTCTAAGTCCTTACTTTGAAAGTCTCCAAGGATAGGGCATCCATCACTTCCCTGTGCAATCTTGACCCAGTGTTCCTCTTCTTCCTAATGTCCAATCTAAATCTACCCTTCTTTAGTTTAAAATCATTGCTCCCTGTCCTGTTGCTATGTGCCTTTGTAAATAGTCCCTCCCCATCATTTCTGTAGGCCCTGGAAGGCACCATGAAGGAGCAGGTTTTGTTCTAGAAGAGGTGAAGATGGAGCTTCACTGCATCTTATATGAGAAAGAGGAGCTGGTAGGATGTATTCCCTGAGTAGAACCTGAATGCACATCTTCAAATGGAGATTTCACAGGAAAGGAAAAGCTTCCCTTTTGTCACCCTAGCCTTGTACTGATTGATCAACTGTAGGTCAGCTTGTAGTAAAACCAGGATTTGTACTTATTACAACTACTTTTTACTAATTAGTGTCTGGCTTCTGTTAGCAACCTGTGTCTCAGCAATGTAAGAGGACGATGACACTGTGATAACAATCTTAGACTTTCCATGCTTCACACACACAAATTCAGGACAGACACACATGATTAGAATCTTCCAGTGGTCCAAATGGCAAATAATGCATTCACATGTCCATTCTAACACTCAAATAATAGACAGATAGACAGACAGACAGACAGACAGACAGATAGATAGATAGATAGATAGATAGATAGATAGATAGATAGATAAATAGATAGATAGATAGATAGATAGATAGAGTAAATAAATAGGTAATTAGGTAGGTAAAGAGATAGATAAGTAGACAGGAAATTTGGGGATTTCTCCCAAAGGATAGTACAGCTTTGAAGAATTTCCTTATCTATATTCCTATTAATTCCTCTTGGACAGAACTTTCTTAGACAAAAGTCTGAGATTCCGTTTGACACCAGATGCTGAACTGACGGCATCCTGCTGCAACATATTTCAACACATGTCATTAATTATGATTAAAAAGCATCACCCAGTCATGATTCTTAATAGAAATCTATTAGTGTCTCTGCTAATAGATGCCATCTCCATTATTATCATAATTATTGTTATTTGTCACTTATGTTACTACAGCAGTGTCTGGAGGGCTCATTCATAAGCCATGTCCTTACTGGATCATTTGCAAATGCAGAATCAAAAGTGTTTCTTGCTCGCCACACTTTCCTTGTTGAGACAAGAGGGAAATGATGGAGGAATATAAGGAGACAAAGGGACCATCTGGGTCAGCACTGAGACATGATTTTCAACACACCTGGAGCCTAAGCATGGCCAAACTTTCACCAAACAAAACCGAAGAATGGTACACAAAATTCAGCACTTGCATCTTGATAGTGGAATGGCCTGTCCTTAGATGCTGAGGGTGCCACTGCCAGTGGCTCCAGCAGACAGGAACATTGGGATATAGAAGGCATGAAGGACCTAACATGACTGCCAACTACCAGATGAGTATGTGTGTCCAAGCAATCTGTAGTTCCTGCACACCCAGGGCTCTCAGGATACATTCAAGCCTTGCCTAAGATGATTAAACTCATGAGGTACAAGTGTTAACAGTTAATATAAGCAATATGTGTCTATTTTTGTCCTTATAAATAAGTAGTCTAATTTTCAAAGTGCTACATCCCAAAGTCCCAGCATCCTGAGTAGCAAACGTTATATCTGATGTCCCACCTGTGAGCAGCCATGCAGGGAGCTGTGGTACCTGAATACAGGAATTCATCTGAATAGCTGGCCCAAAAGTCTCACGTGTAAGGGATAAAGAAGTCAGGATGAAATGAGGGAGCAGATGTCTTTTCATGTAATAAATAGAGAAAGGAGTGCAAGAAAAGTGAGTTAGATGAAGGACACCAGACTCTACTCTCTCCAGCTCCTCTGATCCTCCCAACCATCTGGAATCAATCATTTGCCTCTGCCTGGCCCTGTAACGTTAAGAAGAACATGAGCTCTGGTTTGAAGCGTGTGAGATGCTTTGTAATCCCAAGACAAAAGGTATCAAAGAACTGCAGCATAATTATTAAAAATGTTTTCCTGCTGGATTATAGTACCATTGCAAAGAGATCTTGCATTCCTGCAGCCCTGTAGCCCTGGGCTGTCTTCTTTCCACAGATTCTTTTGCAACTTAGCTTGGAAGATTAATATTTTAAGAGGAGCTAATGCTGCTAATTGAACAGGGAAACAGATGTGTCAACCTTTGTTTTCCACAGGACTCACTTTAGAAGCATGAATGACAAATGCATCCCAAGAGACATTATCATAATCATCACTCCAAATAAATTTTTCAGACAGTGGAGTTCACGGTCATTAACTTTCAGTGAGATGCAGCAAACATACTGAGTGCTAAGCTACTTCCTAAACATATGAATATGTATTTTATCCTGTTCTAACAAACCAACACCATTTAGGTGAGAAGTACCATGACCAGGTAAAGACAATATGGAGGAAACTCAAAGCCAGGAGGGATGTTGGATTAGCAATCCCACTTGGTTTAGACTCTTACTATGGAGCTCCATATTTATTGTAGATAACGCAGGAAATGGTTCTTGCAGCAGCTTTTGTCAGTGAAAAAGGAGAGTGGTCCTGTTATGAAAGAATGTGGGACAGAGAGTTTTAATTCCCAGTATAAAATGATCCACTAGAGCTGAGAAAAGCTGAAAAAAAACATCTGGTTTTGTTGTGCCACCAGGTACCAATGATATAAGGAAAGAATAGGACATTCCATCAAAACATAAAGAACTTCTTTACTGTGAGGGTAATGCAGCACTGGAACAGGCTGCCTAGAGAGCCTGTGGAATCTTCTTTTCCAGAGACTTTCAAAACTCTCCCAGACATGGGTGATAGATTACAGTTCTGAAGGCAAACATAAAGTATAACAGGTAGGTGTCTTCATTTTTATCTTCAAAATAAATAAAACATTTATGGAGTAGTATTTACAGGGTTGCAATTCTATCCCATTTCAGGTATCTGCAGCATAGAAAATACATTCTGCCCTGTGCAACTTGATGTGGGCAAACCTACTTTAGCAGGCATGGGCTGGACTAAATGATATTCAAGAGTTTCTTCAGAATCAGAGAATTAACCAGGTGGGAAAAGACCTTTGAGATCATCGAGTCCAACCTATCACCTAACATTTTCCAATTAACTAGATAGAGCACTAAGTGCCTCATCCAGTCTCCTTTTAAACACCTCCAGGGGTGGTGACTCCACTACCTCCCCAGGCAGCACATTCCAATGCAAACCACTTTTTCTGTGAAGAACTTCTTCCTAACATCAATCCTAAAGCTGCCCTGGTGCAGTTTGAGGCTGTGTCCTCTTGTTCTGTCACTGATTGCCTGGGAGAAGAGACCAACCCCTACGATATGATACTAAGGGATTCTGTGATTTACCAAAGAGAAGTGGTGTTCTGAGTCAGATATCACATCCCTATCATATGTGTATGAGGACCTCTGGAAGGCAGCTGGATGCAGAGACACAAATTCTGTCTTGAAAGCCTAGAAATTCCAGAGTGTCTGGGGTCATGCAAGGCCTCCTCCAACCTGGCCTTGAACACCTCCAGGGAGGGAGCATCCATGACCTCCCTGGGCAACCTGTGCCACTGTCTCACCACCCCCACTATAAAGAACTTCCTCCTAACATCCAGTCTAAATCTCCCCTCTACCAGTTTAAACCCATTGCCCCTTGTCCTGGCATTGCAAGACCTTGTAAATAGTCCTTCCACAGCCTTCCTGTAGGCCCCCTTCAGATACTGGAAGGCTACTATAAGGTCTCCTGGAAGCCTTCTGTTCGCCAGGCTGAAGAGCCCCAACTCTCTCAACCTGTCCTCATAGCAGAGCTGCTCCAGCCCTCTGAGCATCTTTGTGGCCTCCTCTGGACCTGCTCCCATACTTCCATGTCCTTCCTGTGCTGGGGGCTCCAGAACTGCACACAGTACTCCAGGTGGAGTCTGACGANCCCTGCCCTCTAGCAAGTCGACTGTGCCACACAGTTTGGTGTCATCTGCAAACTTGCTGAGAGTGCACTGATTCCTCTGTCCATGCAGCCTGCTGAGGGCTTGTAGGCCTAAGCTGGGGAGGGCAAATCTGGCATACTCTCAGGCCTGCTGAGAAGGGGTGGAGGATTTCTAGATGGTTTTTGTTAGATGGACATGTCCCAGCTCATGGGTGTCTTCATTCTACCTGATAGACTTTTGCATATATGCACCAGTAAAAAGAATCTCTCTTTGAACTTCCAATCACTGTGCAGTATCTTCCTTCTGACTCTTCAAAAGGAGTAAGAGTCACTTCTGTCCTCCAGTCCTGGGTAGCTCATGGCCAAACAATGAAGCTGAGTCCCCTCTTGGTGCAATGGATCCTTGCCCCAGCCTTTGAAATCTCCTCTGGAAAAGATGCTTCCCACACCTCTGTCCCTGATGCTTTTGTCAATATTCTTTATATTTTAAAGTATTTTTCCTGAAATGAGGAAAACCAGAAAACACACCTTTTTTTTTTTTCCTCTGATTTTTAGTGAAAAAAGACATTTCTTTAGAAATTACTTGTTGGTAAGTTTTACAGCCATTCTGCTCAAAAGTTCTCTGTGTTGGGAGGCACAGGGCTGCTTTCCCAATTACACTGCACTTCTTTGTAGATTCAGATGAAGGAAAACATGTTAAATAAATTATTTGTTTCCAATTACTCATTCAGCTCTAAAAGCAAATACGCACACTTGTCTTTACATAGAGTCATTGCAGGCAGACCAAAATATTTGCTACTTTATGAGTTTGTTGGGAAATAAACCAGACAAACGTCTCTCCTGATCATGAGTATCTCATGACACCTTCTGCATAACACAGAGGGCAGGGATTTTTTCTTGTGCTTCAGAAAACTGAAACAGGCTAAAATCACAAACCTGTAAATGCTACTCCATAGATGTTTTGCTTATTTTGAAGATAAAAATGAAGGCGCACACCTGTTAATACTTTGCCTTCAGAACTGTAACCTATTACAGTGAAGAGATTCTGATGGTGACTTGCAACAGCTGTGTGATTCTCCTTTCCAGGCAGATTGTTGTCATACTGATGAGGCTACGAGAGAAATGTGCATACAAGGGGCATTAATTAATCCTGGGAGATGTGCATAAACATATTTGCTGTTTTGTCTTTGGAGCTGTTTCACTGTGTTTTGGAAAACAAGCTCTGTCATCTCTTTTTCTCACCTTGGAAACACTTCTTTTTCATGCTTTCCTTTTGTTGTTGTTGGTTTTGATAGTCCCAGATGCTAGGTGCAAGACAACATTGTCAGGATCTTAAAGTTAAGCAGTCAGTTGAACCTGTAGACATTCCTTGTGTGTTGTCCCTAGCGGTCCTTCCCTGCTTTGTCATTAATCCAGTGAACAGCGCATTGGCTACATCTGCTGATCTGAAAACAAGCTGCATTTTCCACAGCCCCCTTCTGAGACTGGTCACAGAATCACAGAAACATTCAGGTTGGAAAAGACCCTCAGGATCACCAAGTCCAACTGACATCCCTACTCTACAGAGTTCACCCTAGACCATATCCTCGGGCACCACATCCAAATAACCTTTAAACACACTCAGGGTTGGTGACTCAACCACCTCCCTGGGTAGCCCACTCCAATGCCTGACCACTCCTGCTGGGAAAATTTTTTCCTAATGTCCAATCAACCTACCCGGTCACAGCTTGAGTCCATTCTCTCTTGTTCTATCACTATTTACCTCTAGAGAGAGACCAGCACCAACCTCTCCACAAGGTCCTTTCAGGTAGTTGTAGATGTCAGTGAGGCCTCCCCTCAGCCTCCTCCTTTTCAAACTAAACAGTCTCAGCTCCCTCAGTCACTCTTCATAGGATTTATTCTGGTCAAGTCAGGCAAAGCCATGGTGGTTGATTCATTCCAAGGAACCACACCAGCAGTTAAAATATTTCACATGCAAAGCATCAAGGACAATGATACACTGATCCTCTTGCTCAGTCAGAGGATGATATTCCTTCCCAGGAAATAAAGGAAGAAGAAGAGGCCTATTGCACCGGGTTCAATCTTATGCCAACAGCTAAGACAGCAACCTAATTTCCACCTCCGCTGCTCTGTATCTGTTCATAACTGCAGACCTCAGACCATCACTGCCTATTTTTCCTGTCTGTTGAAGAAAGGGATAGAAAAGGCTTACAGAGGTCTTGGATTTCCTTCAAATGAAACAATAATGCAGGTACTACAGATGTGTCATAGAATCATAGAATGTAAGTTTGGAAGGGACCTCAAGGATCATCTAGTTCCAACCCCCTGCCATTGGCAGGGACACCTCCCACTAGCACAGTTCACTCAAGGCCTTGTCCAACCTGGCCTTGAACACCTCCAGGGAGGGAGCAGCCACAACCTCCCTGGGCAACCTGTGCCAGTGTCTCACCACCCTCACTGGAAAGAACTTCCTCCAAACATCCAGTGTAAATCTTCCCTCTGCCAGTTTAAACCCATTGGTTCTTGTCCTGTCATCGCAAGACCTTGTAAATAGTCCCTTCCCAGCCTTCCCGTAGGCCCCCTTCAGATACTGGAAGGCTACTCTAAGGTCTCCTCGAAGCCTTCTCTTCTCCACACTGCAGAGCCCCAACTCTCTCAGTCTGTCATCATAGCAGAGCTGCTGCAGCCCTCTGAGCATCTTTGTGGCCTCCTCTGGACCCACTCCAACACTTCCATGTCCCTCCTGTGCTGAGGGCTCCAGAACTGCACACAGTAGTAACAGTGTCAGCTATTACTATTTCCTCACTCTGCAAAATCGAAATCTATTGAGCCTGTCATTGGCTCTGTGACGTCTCCAAAAGACTTTTTATAAATTCTGACTGTGGGTTTCTTGGGTTTTGTTCGCTTCCTTTACTTCAAAGTGCAAGATTTTAGTTTGGAAAATTAATGTTTAGCCTCTGAAGTGCAGAAAATATAACCCAAATGGTCATGAAATTTCTTGCTCTTTTTCACTTTAGGAAACAGTTCGACTGATAGACTAAGGGACAAATGAACTTTAATGATGTTGTCTGCTTGGTATTTTCACAGCTCCAGAGAGAGACAGCTTGTGCAATCCTAGAGTTTACTTGTTTAACAAGTCCCTTAAGCTTATTATGTCTCAGCTCTAGCTTAAGCATTTTTGTTAGGTGTTAATGAGTGCAGATTCAGCAACTTGTCTAAGTACTCTCTTAACACTGGTTTTAGCTTTGCAGATTTCCCAGCAGGCTGCCGGCCTTCTTCGACTAATTGACCTGACTTCTGCTTCATAAAAAGGGAAGAGTATAAAGAGAATAAACAGGAAAGCACTCGTTTCCTATGGCAGAAAAGGCCACCATCGTCTAGCAATCCTTCCTCAACTGACTGAGCAAGAACTGGCAACTGCTTTGGCAATGAAATCCTTGGGAGTCTTTACCATGACAGAGCTCAATCCTGTCTCTGCTAAGTCCTCTCAGCATCTGACACACCTGTGCATGCTTTTTTCTTGGATTTGCAGCCCATAGAGGAGATGGAACCCTTAGGCAGCACTCTCCATGCAAGTTAATTCTGACTCTACAGGATGTGGAAGTTTAGCTTGCCAGTTGGGATTAAATCCTATCACCTTTGTCCTATGTGTCCTATCACAGGTTGGACTTGATGATCTTGAAGGTCTTTTCTAACCTGGTTAATTCTGTGATCTTAAGTCTGCTCAACTCAGAAATGGTGCAAAATTATTTCATAATAAAACCTGGTATGAGCACTGTCAGAGGACAAGTGAAAAGGTCATAATAACATAAATTGATTCCCATTTGGGTCAAGCCTGGAGAAGTTCAAAAGAAGATGATTCAGATCCTACAGTCCTGTTTGAAAAGCTACAACTGCAATAAGCCCCAGAAAGGTTCCACCTAGGCTCCCCATCCTCTGGTTTGTTAGTGAATGAAGCTGTCTCACTTTACTCCCTTTTTGCTGAAGAGGACACTGTAAAATGAACAAAGGTGACAGGAGAGCCCCTGCTGGCTTTTACCATACCCAGTAATGGTCATTTCAGAAGTTGAAGAGGGCAGTTACAGGATAGCCTGTCTAAGAGGTCTTTTCTGAGCCATGTTTCATTGATGACATTTCAGTACAAGCACAACATCTTCACTTAAAGCAGGGCTAAGTACTTTTCTGCTAAAAAGTGCAGGTAGCTTTGCACAGGGATGATGACTAGAAAAGTAATAGCTTGGAGACCTTTAGCAAGACAGACTGGAGCTTATAAGCCTTGGTTGACAACATCCATGCAATGCTCAGGCCAGGGCTTCCTGCCTTGCAGGGCTTGTCAGGCAGGTCCAGCTGTTGATGCCTTACCAATACAGAAAAACTCAATACTGCTGCTTTTTCAGTCCTTTGAATGGAGATGCAAACTCTGTGGAGTTAGGGGGTTTCTTTCCTTTTCTTGTATGAAAATCTCAGAGAGAACAATGCAAAAAAATCCTAGGCTTAGATTCCTCTTTCCATCCAAACTACCTCCTCCCTATACATGGGAAGCCCTCGAGTGTAAATATTTCCTTTTACGGAGTGACGAGAAGGGTAAATTTGCCCTGAACTGTCTAAATGTACTAGCAAAAGTTTCTTACTTCTGGGAATAAACCAGAAAAGGAAAGATGGTCCTGTGATTAAAATTCTAGCTGAAGCCTCTGGATATCTTGGTCTACTACTTGTTCATCATTGATAATGCTGGAAAGGCCACTTAAACTTGGAGGCACAGGCTTGGCAAAAAATATGAGGAAATCCATGAAAGTCTCTGGCTTTTCCACTGCTGTTTTGAAAATTCATCCTATAGAAATATATTCTTTTGTAAAGACATGTTAGCCTAGCCCAACACACATGCTTTGGGCTTGGGGCACACAAACAGTTCCCATCCCACAGCTGATCCCTGGTAAATTGCTGAAGTGCAAGAAATTTATCATACGCATGAGGCCTTTTTACAACTGACCTCTTGTAATTGTTTCTTTTCCTAAGGAGACTTCAAGACTGGAAAATAAGGAAAGAATATCCAGCAAATTCCTTCTAGCCCAGGACATAAAATGTTGGATCTACGGTTATATTGTATACAGTAAACAATATATTACCCTAATTAGCAGAAGGTTTTGTGGTTGGTTCACTCCCTTGGCAATCGCCACGTGTGGTGCCATGAGTGTCAGACACCAGATACCATACCAAAGCACACTCTGTGAGTACCTGCTGCTGCCCTTCTGCTGTACCTTTTACCCACACAGCAGGAATGTGACCTGGTCTGAGCCCCTGCCAGAGGAGGCTGGCCCTATCAAAGGTAACCTCAGCCAACAAGGTACTCAATCCTTCCCACGGCAGTAAAGAGCTTGCTCGCTTTTAAGTCTGATGTGGAGCAATTTCTCTCCACCAACAGCGAGCAATCATTTCAGCAGTGGCAGCCTACAGCTTGACCCCATTTAGTGTCTGCAGACCCAGACCCTTGTGCTTGTGCCCTCACCGAGACAGGGTCAAGCAGCAGCCAAGAGCATTTTTTGCTGTGGGTGGTCTTTTTTCCCCTCACACTGTGAGGCTGTCCCTGTGCCAGCAGGGAGCTGCCGGCCAAACCTCCCTGTGCAGGGAGAGCTGGGAGGGAGAGAGAAAATAGTTCACTAGCTGAAGCTAAAAGCAAAAAGCACTTTTTTCTCACCCAGGGCATGAGAAAGCTGTAAACCAGCACGATATGTGTGGGAAGGAAATGGAGCCTGACAGGTTCTTATCATGGAAGCACCAAGCATAGCCCATTAGGAGATTTTGCTGTTACTTACTGCAGTTGCAGTGCAGACACTGCAGAGTGGGATGCTAGGTCTGACCACATCCTAGTGAGAGTCAGACATGCTCCTGGTGCATGTGTGTCTGTGGGCAATATACATCAGGGCTCTTTCAGAATATGCACTGTCTGTTCAGACTTCCTCTCCTCTCTTCTCAGAGAAGGGAAATAAAACTGAGAAAGGGAAATTTATTTGTCCATGAGGCCTTTTATAAACAGACAAGGTAATTACCTGACTACATCTATTATATGCAGAGCTGCTCCAATCATCACAAAGCATGATTGCCAGACTATAATTAACTGCCAAAAAAAAAGCCCCAAACACCCAGCCTTGTTTAACTAACTTTAATGCAGAAACACGGACCAAGAAATTCTGTCAATCCAGTCGTGCAGTGTCAGTGAGAGGGCTGGAAGACAAGAGCAGAACTTTGCCCTGAAACACATACCCTTGGCTTCTCAGATCCCTGTGACAAAAATTCTTAACACTGGTTCATTTTTTTTAAGAGCTAGTCTACTATGGAGAGTTACTAAACATACATCAGCAGCCCAACAGAGCACTAACAGGAGTATGCGACAATCAACTAAATGGACCGAGCAAGAGTCAGAAGGCAGATATTGTGGGAGAATTTGAACTGGTGTGTTCATAAAAAATGACAAATGGGCTGAAAGACTCAAGGTTCCTGTTCATTCAGGAAAGACAGAGAAGTGGTGCAAGTTCCAGGAGTGGGGGTTGAAATGCCCTGAGGCTGCAGAGCTGCTGGTGCTACCAGGGCACAAACTCCACCTTTCCTCCCCATTTCTGTGGAGGTATTGTGCTAATTGTGGACATTCCTCAGTCCAAGAACTGTGGCCTCTTTCTGTCCCTTCACAACTGCCTCCAGGTTAAAAGGATGCATCAATAGGATCTAGACACTTCCCTCAGGTCAGCAGTACCAACACTACAGCAGTAGTGCTGCCACTGGAGCCCCATTCCTTTCCCTACCCATAGCTGTCTGAGGCCCCTCCTGGCTATGGAAGGAGTAGCTGACTTGTAGTCCTCTACTCCCATTGCTTGCCCAGGTGCCAAACACTGCAAGGGCAAACCCTGGAAACACAGGGTACAATATCTCCTGAGAGGGCAGCTCAGTAACAATAGTCCAACCACCTGCCACAACATCCAATATTCTGTAGGCTAGGAGTAAGGGGGTAGGATTTGGTCCTTTTTTCCCCCTCCATTTCAAGTGTGCCCAGCTCAGGTTTTACACATTCAGATGGATTTTTTTTTTTTTTTTTTCCCTGCACCTCTGCCACCTGTGCAGGACTTCAGCTGCATTGCTACTGCCCTTAGAGAGAGGATTCAGCTTCAATTAGAGCCCAGCCCTGCCCCTCTTCTCTTCCTCTTTTGAGGAACTGGTGCAAAGCAAAAGCCAGCACCTAAATGGAGTGGACAACATGGGACTCTGAGCTTTGATGTGGTCAAATTCCAACAATGAAACACCTCTCTTAAGAGGAGAAACTGAGGGAACTGGGTCTCTTTAGCTTGGAGAAGAGGAGACTGAGGGGACACCTCATTCATGTTTACAAATACATAAAGGGTGAGTGCCAAGAGCATGGAGCCAGGCTCTGCTCAGTAATGCCCAACGACAGAAGGGGCTATGAGTGGAAACTGAGGCATAGGAAGGTTCATGTAAACATGAGGAGGAATTTTTCCCCTGTGAGGGTGACAGAACACTGGAACAGGCTGCCCAGGGCAGGTGTAGAGTCCCCCTCTCTGGAGATATTCAAAACCCACCTGGACACATATCTGTATGATCTGGTATAGGTGATCCTGCTCTGCAGGGGGGGTTGAACTGGATGATCTTCTGAGGTCCCTTCCAGCCCCTGACATTCTATGATTCTGTGAACCATCCACAGACTCAATACTGTCAGTGTTGAGAGGCTGGGCAGGTTCTTGTTGTTGGCATTACTCCAATAATGACCCATGGGGATAAATGCTCATGGCTACCCTTTAGTTCTGTTTAGAAATATATGTACCTACAACAGGGGAAGTCATTTGCTGCATGAAGCTCATACTGCTGGACAGGAGCCAACATACTGTACTCAGAGAACAGACATGCCAGCCTTCTTTACAGACAAGAGAGCAGCAGCAATAAAGTCAGGTCATTAGAGCTTGTTCCCTAACCCATACCCAAGAATCCAGTGACTGGGAAGAATTACAGATCAGAACAGGCACAAAGAAAAACAGTTATTTCCCCAACCCCATTTAATTCCATGGAGCTCAAAACCAATTTATCTTGACTTCCACACGCATGGAAAGAGAAACAGGAGTCACATATCTATTTATTATAGCATTAAAAAGAACAAAATCAAGCAGATGGGAAAGCGATGGCTCTCTTTTTCCTTTCTCCAGCCTTAAAATTATTGGGACATACATTCAATGAAACCTCCAGAGACATCCCAGCTCTGCAGTTGACTTCCTCCATTGAGCAGATTGCTTAGAATCATTTACACTACCTGACCCAGTTTCTATCTTCCTGCTTGCAAAGAAAACAAAATCATACACAAAACCTAGCACAGCCCAGACACATTTAGAGAGGCTTTGGACTGTGAATCACATTGAAAGGAAACCTGAGGAAAAGAGACCTCATTTTACCCAGTGTACAAAAGGAACTAGTACCATATTTACTTTCACAGTGGCTTAGCCTTATCCTGCCTTCCTCTTCGTGTTGTATGTCACTGTCACTAACTAGGCTGCAACTACACACACCTGTTCTAAAGCTGTTGTAACTTCATGCTTATTGTAGGTCAAGGCAAGTTGTGTGTGAGCAAATGATCATGTAGACCATACACTTACTTCTAGCAGGGAAGGATGCTTAACCTCAACATGCTTGCCTCCAAGAGTCACAAAACCATCTGAGGAAATGAGGAGCTTCTCAAAAGTTAAGGTCACTGATTTCATCACTGGAAACCTGAATATCCCACTGCTTACACATCTCACAATCTTTTCTATATCCAAAGATCCTGTCCCCAGTCCTTCAGCTCATATCTATGTGCACATACATTCATTTTTGAGGAGGTCACTGGTGAAGAGAAATCAACTTTCCTATCACTTCATGTAAACTCTACCAATATCCACAAACCTGAACCAAATCCTTCCCCATGGCATACTTTGTGACTGGTCTGAGCACAGCCTAACTCTTCCCAAAGTTCTGCCTAATGAATGTCATCACATGGTCTCACAATCATTTTTTCATCCAAATTAGAATGAAAGGACTTGGGCTTCAAATGAGAAATAGCTTCCAGTTCTCTCAGAAGGAAAAGTTCCACTGCACATGTATGCATATGCACAGGGATGCACATGTACTTGCACAGGCAACTGACCAAATTTTGCCTATTTGCAACAAAACCAAACTAATTTCAGGCAGCCCTATCCACAAAGTTTCTCCTTCTGCCTTGCATATGTTAACCAAACCCAACACAGTGTCCTATTTTCCCTTGCATTTTAAACAGAGTTCTACAGTAATTTATTGTACCCATTTACTACACTTTTTATTGAGTACAGAAATCAATAACAAACTGCTGGTCAATAAAGAGCTGCTTATGGAAGGGAAAAGTTTGTTGCATGTGCTAAAAAGGGGGAAAAACAGTGGAATAATTAATATACATTTGACAGTGACAACTGGGCTGTAACTAATAAGAGGAATGTATCATCTGTTAGGAGAAAGTTTTCATTTCACAGCTGCCTTGAAGGCCTTTTCTCTGTCTGCCTGCAAGAGCCAAGCATAGACAGTTGTGATCTCAGGTGGATGTTTCAGTCTAGCAAGAAAACTTTTCTGAGTCTCTTTGAAAGTTATTACTTGCACAGAATCATTTCTCCCAGTCTCCAGAAAATCAAAAGCTGCTTTTACATTCCTGTTGAGTAGGATGGAGATCCTGAGGTCCTCATCATCATATGGCTGTATCTATTGTCTCATCAGTGTTGGGATCCCACTTTCTCACTGACACAGATCTAATCTTTACTGTATGACTTAGATACTAACTGCAACCTATCACCCACACTTCAGTTATCTTAGTATCATCCAGCAGAACAGGCTAATGTAAGTCCTACCCAAATGCCTTCATTCTGCCCCCACTGAACTGGAGAGGAGACTGGTTGGCTTCAACACATAGAAATAAAGCAAAAGGCAGAGGAAGAAAAATACTCTGTGTGTACTTTGTAAAATAAAAGTGTCCATAAAAACAGAGCCCACAAACTGCTGGAGAAATAAATGTATCAACTGAAATTCACAAATGAGTTATTACATTTTTTAGGAACTTCATCTCTTCCCTCTCTAGTTTCCAAATCCTGCAGCAAACTGTTCTGGATAGAGAGAGTGTGTGCTGGTTTGGGGCTAACTGGAATATTTTAATGAAAAAAAGTAGATTATAGGTTGTGAAAAGCAAACAATGGTGATGTCTACTTCACTCATAGGCTTGCTGAGATGTATAAGAACAAGAACACAAACACGGATAACATACAGAGAGTCTCGGTCTCTCTAGCTGCGAGTTTTGTCTGCTGGTCTCTCTGTTAACCTAACTAACCACTTGTGATGATTTGGGAGTTACCCCCACACACACACACTTTGTAAAATCACCCAGACTAGACTCAGCCAGATGGAAGTTAAGGACTGAAGCTCTATTTACAGCTTAGCACAATATACAAGCAGATATATATACAATATACAGGAATATTTATAGAAATATACAAGTTAAAGGGAATACAGAAACACAACTCCCCTCCCAGAAATCAAAGCCCCCAGGAGAGACTCCCAACCACCCTTCTACCTTCTCCCCACCCCTCTACCTTACCCCAGGGTTTGGCTTACATGCAAAGTGAATTTGGAGGATCGGCTGGGGGGGGGCAGAAGGAAAGTGGTTAGTTAAGTTATTCAGCAGAGAGGAGAAGGCAAGAAGCTGGAGAGACAGAGAGACACTGTCTTATCTATGTTTGTGTTCTTGTTCTTATATATCTCAGCAAGCCTGTAAGTGAAGTAGACATCACCATTGTTTGCCTTTCACAGTCTATAATCTCATTTTCTCCATTAAAATGTTCCAACTAGCCTCAAACCAGCACACCACTCTACTTCTAACACCCCTGGTCAATCCTCCAAACTCACCTGCGTGTAAGGCAAACCCTGGGGTAAGGTAGAAGGGTGGGAAGAAGGCGAAAGGGTGGTTGGGAGCCCCTCCTGGGGACTCTGATTTCTGGTAGGGGTATTGTGTTTCTGTATTACCTTCAGTTTGTATAGAGTGCAATAATCACCTCTGCTAGACCTCTCTTTAGCAACCTAGAGATCCAAAATGGTGCTGAATTCACACAGTCCCAGGTTCTGTGTACGATCTTTATTTAGACAAGTTATAGGATTATTCCCCCCCTCCCCCTTTATTTTTTTTTCAGATAAAGACAGAAGAAAGAAGGAGATGGAAGCAGGAAATAGTGAGTTTGTAGGGCAGATCCTCTGCCTTGACAACCACACTCTGTTGGTAAGGTTTGTGGACATACTCCTGCTGTGTTATGTCACTATCCAAACAATTCAAATGCATTTTCTGCCTTCTTTTGCTCCATAAGCTTTTATTTTCTCCTTCAGAGCTATCATATTTTAGTTAGCAGTAATCGCACTACACTATCCCACTGTTCTGACCCCTCAGGTGCCTCAGCTATTAGATTAGACTTCCCCATCTTGAAGAGAAGGATATCAGTATTATCTATACATTCATCCTGATGAACCACCAACCACTACAAGATCACCTTGAGTGAGGAGACATTTTAAATGCCCAAGAAATTAAATTTAGAGGGGAAAAAAAGACAAAGGCAAAGAGAAATTAGGTGTTTGCCTGCATGGGATCCAAATCTGTGGAATAAGAGCCTTCGGCAAAGATTACCTCCTTGCAACAAGTAGTGGCTGCTGCAGTTTTGATAGAAGTGAGTATGAACAAAGGACTGATCTGTTTAGGTAGGAGAAATGGTTAAGCCTGTAATCAGTTACGCATCTCCAGATGAAAGCTCATTAGCTTTTGAGGCTACGTACATTAAATTTGTAACAAGTTCATACCAAAGTCCAGACAACCCAAACACCTCCCCAGCATCTCTGTGGGCTGCAAGGATCTCTTTTAACTCTGCTGCTGTAGTGTTTTAGTTAGAAGGAATGAGGAGAATGCTCCAGCTCTGAACCCAATTCATACACAGCAGCAATACAAAGGTGTCAGGATGCAAACAAACTGACATTTGGTATATTTAGGGTTTAATCTATATGTAAATTTCCTGAACATACTTCAATAAAAATTAATTCACAAAAATTTATGTTTACAACTTTGAGTGTTATTCTTTACGTCTTTAACTGATGGTCCCAGATCTGTACTGTTGTATTTTATAATGATAGATTGTTCCAGCAGGAGCAGAACTGAACATTTCCTTTTCTAAAAACAAAAGAGACCTAAGACATTTCTGTAGTTGTATGCCACCACAAGCAGTGGTATGGCACATCAGACATCTAGTGAGTTTAAGTCTCTTGTAAGCTATATATCTGCAAACTGATGCAGGGAAGCCACAAGAGTAGCACGAACATCCAGATTACTTTCTACATCATGTGGCCTGCTGAACCTTCACTGTAAAGAAGCCTCTCCCCATGTTGAGGTGAAACCTTCTGTGTTCCAGTTTGTACCTGTTCCTCCTTGTCTTATTGCTGCTGATCACCAAAAAAGCGACTGGCCCCAGCCACTTGACACCCACCCCCTCGGATATTTGTATACATTGATCAGATCTCCTCTCAGTCTTGTCTTTTCCAGAATAAATGCGTTCAGCACTGTCAGCAGGAGCTGAGATCTCCAGAAGATCTGGCTAGTCTGAGTAAAGTTAAAAAAAAAAAAAAAAAAAAAAAGGGCAAACAGAGACATATTGAGGCCAGAAAAGGGCCTTTAAAATATACATAGGTCGCTACCTCCTCTAGTTCCTCCTACGGTGAGAACAATAACTCTCCAAGACAGCCAGCCTTGATTGAAAATCTTCAAGCAATGGAGATTCATCATTCCATTAACTCTCACAATTTCTCATTTCCATGGCAGCAAAACAGTAGCTTTCATGCAAGCTGAGAAGCAGGTATGTTGAAAGGGAATGCTCATACCTATGGGAGGAATGAATCACAAATGCTCCTCCTTCATATGCGTTTAAATCTCTCGTGCTTACAGGCGGATTAGAAGCAGGAGACCCTAACAACTTTAAGGTCTTTCTCTCGATGTAAAAATGTTCTTTTTAATCTTAAATCCTGTATAATGTATGAAATGCTAAAATGTGTAATTTCACATATAAACTCAAGCCATTCATATTCAGATGGCTTAATTGCCTGATTCAGTAGGAGCTGCATTAGTTAGCTGTGTGTGATTTTCAGACTTATTTTCTTCATATCGGGTTTGTAGAAGGACTGGGAAAAAAATTATTATATGCACTTCAGTGGCTTTGTCTTAAGAATTAGGAATATTTGCTTGTCATATCTGATTAAAAATTTACCAGTTGGTAATACTGAGTTGGGAAAATGTAAACATAATTTCGAAGCAAAGTACATGAAGAGTTCACACAGCTAAGTTAAGAGCAAACCTGTTGCAAGTAAAATCAATAAAAATATTCATTAAAAACCTTGACTGTTCAGAGTTAATGGCTCTCTTAGAAGCCTCTCAAACACCTTAAGGGGAAGACAATGCACAATGAAGACATTTAATTAACCTTAACTCTGACCTCCATAGCAACAGCATTTCTTTCCTACCTGCAATGTACTTCTGAGAGAACAATTTCTCATCATCTTCTCATCACACAGGTCCTTCTGTGCTTTTCTGAATTTCTCCAAGATAAGCATAAGGGACACTTAATGAAATCACATAGGGAAGTGCAGGCAATGGAATGAGATTAAAGATAAACATAGGTGGAGATTATCACTTCTGCAGGGCTGGAAAAATCTTCAAGAGGAGAAGATGATCTGTAGTAATGCAAATGCAGCTGTTCCTCTCCTCTGGTTGTACCCCAGCAGGAGATCGATGAGCAAAACAGAGGAGTTATAAAGAGAGATAATCTCATCTTTAACATGCAAGAAAAATTACATGATTCTGGAACACTGCCAGACCACCCCCTTTGTTTGCTTTCCTGTTTGTAAGAAATAATAAATAGGGATTTTCCATGGACACCGTAGTAGCAAACCCTATGGAGGTTTAAATGAAGACTGGGAGGAAGAAACTTTTCCAGGTTCCTTTTTAGAAAACTTTATGGGTTTCTGCTAACACTCTTCATAACCCTCTCCTTGCCTACAAACACTGTAGCCATGATGAGAACCTTACACTGGGAGTTGTGAGAGATTTATTCACTAAAAGCTTTTCAATTTACCTTCCAAATTCACAGCAAATTCACACAAGAGTGTCAACAACTCCTGGAGGAAAAAAAAAATGGAAAAAGACAAAGTCTGAGAATTTTTAAGAACTGAATAAAAAATGCCTGATTTACACTCAGAATTTCTGTCTTCACAGTGATCTGTGGAGACACATGAGTTAATGGAAAGGGGAGGGAAATCCACACCTCAGAGGAATTCCTGCTGTGGGAGGTGATGCAAGAAAGGGGTCATTTCCTTGCCACACAAAGAATACTCACTAATGAACTAGACAGGTTAAAAAGCCAGATCTGCTGAAGGCAAACATGCATTAAGCCTTGAGCTACACTGAAAGAAGGGCCAAAAATGTCTTTCAAAGATGTGTTTGGAAGTTATTTGGAGGAGATCTCTTCTGCACCATAACAAAACAGACTTCCTGAGAGAGCATAGTTATTGGAAATCATGCCATAAAAGGAATGCAGACCACTTAGCAGAGTAAAATGTGTAATATGGACTCTTTCTCCTTGGCTTCCAAAGGCACTTGCACTGTACCAGGTGGTAAACAAGAAACTAAGTCAAGAATCTCTTAGGTCAATGAAGAAGCTGCCATCAGCTTTAGGGGACTCTCATTCCAGTCTCAAAGAAGGTAAGTGCAATATCACAGGAAGGACATGGAAGTGTTGGAGTGGGTCCAGAGGAGGGCCACAGAGATGATCAGAGGGCTGGAGCAGCTCTGCTATGAGGACAGATTGAGAGAGTTGGGGCTCTCTCAAGAGAAGAGAAGAGAAAGCTTCAAGGAGACCTGATAGTAGCCTTCCAGTATCTGAAGGGGGCCTACAGGAAGGCTGGGAAGGGACTATTGACAAGGTCTTGCAATGACAGGACAAGGGGCAAGGGGTTTAAACTGTCAGAGGGGAGATTTAGACTGGATGTTAGGAGGAAATTCTTTCCAGTGAGGGTGGTGAGGCACTGGCACAGGTTGCCCAGGGAGGTTGTGGCTGTTCCCTCCCTGGAGGTGTTCAAGGTCAGGTTGGACGAGGCCTTGAGTAACCTGTACTAGTGGGAGGTGTCCCTGCCTATGGCAGGGGGGTGGAACTAGATGATCCTTGAGGTTCCTTCCAACCTTACCATTCTATGATTCTATGATTCTAATATGTGCACTTTCTATCATTGCTAAATAATGGACCCAAGGAGAGATATCTTCCAGCCATAACCAGTTTCTTTGAATCCAGCCAAGTGCAACTCATGACTGAAAGCAACATCCTTGGACACACAGCTTCTGCCAGAGCATACATGGATCTTTTAAACAGTTAGGAGTAGCAGCATAACTTGCTGTAGAGAGAAGAGCAGCTCAAGGGTTCACATTGGTGGAGCCCATGATTGCCCAAAGGTGCGTGGAAGTGTTTTAACACCCAGAAATCCCACAACAAATGTAAGTGCTTGCATAAGCCTCACTCAGGCTGCCAAGGACTTGGAATTCAGTCTCAGCAGAGGCTATGCAGTTCACCAGACACACCCCTTGGAAGATGCTAAAATGAAATCAGTTCAATCATGTTTCATTTATGAGATCTGATGGGTGGACAGGCCAAGGCCTCACAACCTGAGGGCAATGGCCTCCATATACCAAGCGAAATATCTGAACTCATTACTTGCTGGAGAAGACAGCATCAGTTATATCATGTCATCATGCAGACCATCAAATTAAATTACTTGGAAGGATCGATACTGGTAAAAGTTACCAGGAGAGAGGCAGACAGGAGGCTCACACTGGAAAAGGCAGACTCTTCATCAAGACTCTAATTTGTGCTCATAATGCCTTGGTTGTTTCTTTAGAGCTGCCTTTTCAAAGACTCACAGTCCTGCCTGCTTAGGTATACCTGCCTGTATGTGCATTTAGAAGGCATGAAGCAATAGTCCAGCTCCTGCCTGTGAGAAATGTAATACTGCTGTAGTTTCACTGGTACAAACTATGCCCTACATTTAATTCTAGCATCCAGACTTTCACCGTGCTTGCTACAAGTAAGTCTCACAGCACACCACAGCAACAAGTTTGGGCCCTTTCTTTGAACCGGCCATGGAAGAGGCAGGCAACATCCCTGTCCTGAGCTACCAGCTCTCAAATGTGCTTCCATGTACCCTAGATGTTACAGCAGTGACTCCAAGGACTTTTTGATCAAACTGAAGGAAAGTATCAAAGTATCCGGCAGCAGATATGGATGACTTTCTGATAAGTACTCCCTCCTTTCCTTTCGAAATACACATGCTGCTGATAGCTCAGCACTCAAGTTGCATTGGAAAAGTGCAAGGCATTTTTGCTCTGCCATCTCTTGTTTCTAGCCTAACAGTTAGTTCAGTACTGCCATGTACTTTTACCTTCTTGCATGCAATGTTTTCCTATTCAAAGCAGAAAAAGTATGAGGGAAAAAAAACTCATCCTAGAAGGAAATCAGCATCTGGCAGCCTAATAACCCATTCTCTGCATCGCGTGCAGGGTGGTGTAATTAAAGCCATAAAATATTCAGAATTGATTTCTGCATTTGGAAGTTATGCTCACAACATAACTAATGATGGCTGCTGCTGTCTGCCTGGGAGAGGAGTTCTCCTCTAGAAGGCTGCTTTCCCTAGAAAGCCTGTTGGTCCCAGGGGAGATAAAGGTCAGATAACCAAGGCAACATCCACATCCAGCAGTTCCTTACCAGCTCAAGCAGTCGCAGTTCAATGCTTCAAAATTTGAGCTGCGATGTTCTGCAAAAGCCTTCCCTGAGCATGTTGCTGCTGTCACCCAAATGCCCACCCAAGCTGAGCAGTAAGTCCTGCAGCAGCATTGTGCCAAGGCACAGCAATAACCTGCCCCTGCTCAATCACCCAAGAGCAAATGATTTCATCAGCAAAGCAAGAGGCGTCCAGGCACTAGAAGATTAATGAGATGCACCCACAGATTCACAGTGCTTGTTGCTGATGTCACCTCAACACAAGAAATAAGATTATTATCTCCATAGCCAGGATCATCCCTGCAGCAAGAGTTATCCCAATATATTACATGGGGGGAAAAAAAACATTAACAAAACCCTGGACAGCCAGCCACTGCAAGAGTTCCCTTTAAAACTCAGTAGTTTCTCCCACTATATTTCATGGTGAGAACCAGAAATTCTTCTGCCATGTGTAGCTAAGAAAGCAAATACAGCCCGAGGTCCACCCCACAGCCAGCTCAGAGCTGAAACAAAACTGTTACCATAATTAACTAAAATTTGCTTTTTGTCCTTTAAATAAAAATCCCTTGTGTTGTGGAGAATATTGAATGACTCCACTCGATTTGCAGCTACAGTGTTTAGGAGATGCGAGAAATAATGACCTGCTTCTGAAATTTCTTGCTTTTGAAAGCCAAAAATGATCTGAATAAAAAATTCATTGATCAGTATTCTCCCTCCATCTTTTACCAATTAAGCCTGTAAGTTAATGTATCTTTAAAAATGCACCAGAGCTAAGACTTCATGGGCTCAGCCTTGGCTGTTCACCTGTGAAAAATAAAATCTGCTACATTTTTATGTGATAATAATTATGTAACTTATTTTTGGAAGTAAATAATTCAGTGAGGATGAGATGCACAACACAGAAGAATGGGCTGTGCTTGTGTTTTGCCTGCTGATTAGGGCTGGGTTTGCTGTCCCTTTGAGTGCCTGCAGCACCAGCATTAACCTCCGCAAGCGTCTTGAGAGAGAAATTTAAAAGAGCCCTCGCAGCAAAACTAAATTCCGCTGCCAGCTGACATTTGTTTCTTTTTATCTATACATTTGTCTAATTAAGAAGATAGAGTGCCATTTTAATTTTCATATAAACTCTTACCTTCAATGGGGATGCATTCTGCAAACCAAACAAGGATTTATTAAGATAATAAAGCAAGCACTTCATAAAAATTTAAATGCCTGCTACAAGCGCCTTTTTCATGGAACTAAGAGACCAAGAGAATCTCATAAACCGGGGGGAGGCATCTGCAGTAGTAAACAGCTTCAGCAAGCCCATGGCCAAGCACATATGCAAAGTCCATGTGTGCAAGGTGGGGGGAGCTTCCAGTAACTGAGGCCACTCTCTCCCCCACGGCACTGTGACTTCAGCAGGATTTTAGCTGTGTGCCAATTTTGAACCTTTTAAAGCAGAGGGTTAAAATGAATTGATTTGTTTACAGGGACCTTGGCTACAGGGGGGAAAGCATATTAGTTTCCCTGGCTTGTGCTGCATCGTCTGTTTATAACAACACAGTTAATCAAAGGAAAGGGGAGATGAAGATCTTTTTTTGCCACTGTGGCAGGAAAAACCGTGAAGCTTTAATTGACCCCTCGAGAGAGAAAGTGAAAAGCTTGTGGAATGAGCTGAATTTGTAACACAAGGGCACGTTTCCCTTTCAGTTCTGCTCTGGATACTGAAAGAAAGGGTTGTGCTCCCAGCTCTCAGCTGTCCTGGGTGCAAACTGCTTTACCACCTCCTTACCTGGACCATTTCAGAAGCAATGCAGATATTAATACCTCAGGGTGATGACTCACAATAATCCCTTAAACCCCATAACTGAAAGAAATGGCCACTGCTGAGTAATGATTTTAGATGCTGGGACATAATGAATTGAGTTATGCATAAGATGCCTGAGGATTTTAAAGTGATAGGTGGCTCTGACTCACTTTTCTGGGCTATGCAAGGTGTTCCCAAAGGCAACATGTCCTAGGTCAGCCAGACCAAATGGTCTTCAGGTCCTAAGACCAGGACTACAAGGGACAGAGGATTCTGTCCTATGTGCCATGTCCTCCATCCCCTGCCAACACACAAAGAGAGATGCCAAGGTGGATTAAGCAGTCACAGCACTACCTCGGGCTCCCAGCAGAGTAGGCAAAGAGGGGCAATGACTCTCATAGCTGAAGTAGAATTTTGCAAAACAAAAGAGGTTGAGGGAAGGGACCATATTGCACACCTATTTTTGAGAGGGGGCTAAAAATTCCATACTCAGTGTTTAGAAAGGAACTTTCTTTAGTTCTTCGGAAAGGGACCATTCAGAGGGAGAAAGAAAGGATTCTCAGAAACAGTCAAAATGTGATGAGAAGTTCCTGCAGAGAACTGGTGAAATGCTATTGCTCTCTCAGAAGATTCTGATAGGCTTTTACATGACAAACTGTTTTGGCTACCTCTGATCAGATTTTCCACCCTCCCATTTAGTTCTGGGAGAAAGAGACTGAGAGGCCAAAACCATGTGTTACAGTACAGGCCAGAAAAGGGCAAGCTTTCTACTCACTCTTCCTCCCTGGCCATGCCCCTACAACAAGATTGTACAAAACTGAGGACAGGCAGAGATTAGCTGACTGAGCAGGTGATGAAAGATGTGCTTAGTGATAGTTTGTGATAGCAAGATTCAATAATGCTTGCCCTACATAAAATGTGCCATCTCATCTGGAAAGATGGACAGCAAGTTCCACTGGTGAGGGTTGCTGAGGATTACTGTAGTTTGTTCCCCATGCTACATGTGAGCTCTGCATTTTCTTCCTTTCCTCTCTCCTGGTAAATCTAAAGCAAAGAGACAGCAGTTTCCTTTGTAGGTCTGGTGGTCAGTAGGTTGCCACAAGCCCAAAGTAATAATCAATGGTTTAACACATGGAATTTCCTGAAGGAGATAAGCCTATGGACTGCAAACGCCATGATGCACGAAGTCCTAACCAAGAGAGCAGATTATCTGCTTGCAACTTGCATGATTACTCCCTAGATGTGAACACCTGTGTGCCAACAATGAAATGATTTTTTTTCATATAGCAGCAATAGCTTTTGTTACAAACAAAAGCTATTACTTCATCCTAGAAAAATTGTTTTGCTCTTCCTATGCCACAGCGGCTCCAACAATGCTATTGTAAATAATGAAGATACTCAAGCATGTGGCAAGAAAATCTAGACAACACTGTAGCTACTACTCACTTAAAATACTGTTAGCTGAATTTCCTCTCTGCTGTAACAAACTTAATGTTTTCCTTCTTCTTCTCAAACAACTGTGACACTCACAACCACATTTCAAGAAAGTTCCCTGCAAACCCCCAGCATTACACAGGCTCATTAGGAGCTTTGATTATTTATTTGGCACACCTCCAGCTTGTCTGAGTAACTGCAAGACTGGTAGTGTGTGCGCTGATAAATATTGCTAGTGGTTAACGGAGTTCAAATGCAAAGCCAGGCCAAAGGGTAGGGGCTGGGAAAAGTAACCAGTTCACACAATGTCAGTGACCCCATGATGACTCAGTTGCAGTGCTATTTAATAGACTTCATGTCTAAGGGAAATAACCATAACCCAGCACTGTTCTTCTGTGGTTTTTCTTTTTAATGACTGCTAATCTTGTTTAAGATTAGAAAAACCATAGTTTACTTGAATTTTCTGGCTCTACAGGGAGATTTCATTTATTCCTTTCCTTTCTTTGAGACACCAGATGCTAGACAGTATTAGATGGAAGTCTGAACTAGAATGCAAAAGAACAGCCTTAAGAAGCATTTGGATTGCTTTAACAATGTTCCTGGATCCAGACATCCATATTTTGGTCCTCATTTGAACCAGTTTGTTTTTTTCTTTCACTGCAGCAGCCTTAAGGATGTTGATGAAAGTGAGAAAAAACTGTTTTACATATAATGACCCTCTAGAATAATTTATACTTGCACTTGCACTTATTAATTTTGTGGGAATCAATTTGTTTAGAAGTGTTTCCTCTGACTTTCTAACTCCAATTGTCACCTAGAATTCTTCACTGCTGTTCCAAAATGCAATTGATGAGTGCCCCCAAAGGAAGCAACAGATGAATAAAAAACAGCTTTATTTTTAACTTATCCCATATCAGGTATCATCACAGAACTCTAGAGGTTGGAAGGAACCTCCCAGAGAGGTTCCCAGGCCAACCTCCCTGCCAAGGCAGGATTCCCTAGGGTAGTTTGCACAGGAATGCACCCAGAAGGGTTTTGAAAGTCTCTCTGGGCAGCCTGTTCCAGGGCTCTGTCACTCTCACTGTAAAGAAGTTTCTCCTCATGTTGAGGTGAAACTTTCTATGTTCCAGCTTGTACCTGCTGCTCCCTGTCTTATTGCTGCTGACTAGAGAAAAGAGATTGGCCTCAGCCTCTTGACACCCATGCCTCAAATATTTGTATACATTGATCAGAATTATCCTTTATCACCACTGGATGAATAGAGGGGGTTTTTTAGAGGGTTGGTTTCCAAAGCCCAAGTCATCTGTATTCATGCCAAACACAGAGAATTCCTGTCTAAAAGACTTTAATCAGACACAGGGCAGAATGTGGGTTACTTTTGTATCAATAGCTCCTGATATGGTGATCTGCAAAGTGTCACAGCAGCCAGTCCTCCAACGGGATGAATTTTCCCTGAGTTATGCCAATAATTCAGACCATGTCTTGGGATGCAGGGCAGAGTAAGTAACCAACCCCAGGACTGACAGCATCCTCCTTTTCAAGCTGTTAAGATCCTTGGCTGACTTACATGAGGGTAAAAAGGACATAAGGTGAAAAACCAAGAGGAATTTGGACTGAAAATGTTATTTCTACTAGAGTTAAGCAGTACACAAAAGCTGAAGCATTACATTTGAGAGACAACCACTGACAAGGCAGGTTCTCATCTGCTGCTGGAATTGGATATATCTCTGTGCTGGTTTGAGGCTAATTAGAATATTTTAATAGAGAAAATTACACTATAGGCTGTGAAAGGAAAACATCATGATGGTAATAAGAAGTATGTGAAGGTTTGGGAGTTCCCCACCCCCCCACACTTTGTAAGAATGACCCAGACTAGCACTCAGTCGGCTGGAAGTTAAATGATGAATCTCTATTTACAGCTTTGCACAATATACAGCAGATATTTACACTATATACACAATATTTACAGAAATATACAAGTAAAAGGTAATACAGCAACACAACTCCCCTCCCAGAAATCAGAGACCCCAGGAGGGGCTCCCAACCACCCTTCCACCTTCTCCCCACCCCTGTACCTTACCCCAAGGTTTGCCTTACACACAAGGTAAATTAGGAGGATCAGCCAGGAGGGTTAGAAGAAAAGTAGTTAGTGAGGATTAATCAGCAGAGGAGCCAGAGCCCAGAAGCTGCTAGATCCCACCAGCAGCTCCTGTTCCAGCAAGAGCCAGAGAGAGACTCACTTATCTGTTGTTTGGTTAGTGTTCCCAAACAATTCTCCAGCAAGTGTATGAGTGAAGTAGACATCATGATGTTTTCCTTTCACAGCCTATAGTGTAATTTTCTCTATTAAAATATTCTAATTAGCCTCAAACCAGCACAATCTCCAAAAATGATGGTCTTCCTAGTTGTCAGTCTTGCTAGCATCTTTGGGAAATGGCTGGCTGTGCTATGACCTTCACAACATACCAGCTTCCAACAGAAGACACATCTAGCCTTAACCATATTCCTCCAGTCCACCCAAGCAAGTGAGGCACCAGCACAAGAGAACTCTGGACCCAGAAGCAACATGACCTTGACATTTCAGGGGCGATAGCAATGTTTGTGCTGCTTGTAACCCATGCAGCACAGCATGGCTATAACATGGCCTCAGACATGGAAGTTCAGATGTTTCCTTACAGCCACATAGCATCCCACTGTGAGGCACAGTGTTAGGATTCCCACCATGTCTTGGAAGAACATTCTGGGACTCTACTGCCCTACAGCAGGCACCTGCAACAGCTTGGCAAAGAGACATTTCCCGCATTGTTTTACGCTGTGTTTCCTCCTAAGTCTACCCTTCACACTGCAGCTGGCACACTGAACTCCTTGAGACTCACAGTCCAATCTCTTCATGTGCATACCTTGTGCTTCTCATATGCTGCTGGGGACATAAGGAAAAAGGGAAGGGGTCATATCCCCCTTCAGGGAATGCTGATTGGATTGTTTCAACCTGCTCCCTTCAAAATCTACTGTTACAGACCAACAAATAGCACACCCAGAGGTGACATTCCCCAAATAAACGATTACTTAAGGATTAGTCACGCAGCTGTACTGAACACATATGGCTGGCTTTGCAGGAAGGATTACTGCAGCAAAGATGAATACATATGACTGAAGCAACCAAAGCAAGGATCTGGCTTTCTACTTCAGCTAGGTATAAAGCTTCTGGTTTGAGGTCCATCTGTCCATATTTGGCATCTCTTAGATGCTCCCACAGCATTGCATTTGGTAATTATGAAAGGAAAGGAACCCTTTGCAGAATGAAAGGAATGATCGACAAAAGAGGTTGATTTCCAAACGAATCTTGATCAATGCACTAAAAAATCTTTGTTTCCAGCTGGCAGTTTCCAAAGTACAGCAGAAAGGCAGGAACTTTCTGAAACATTTTCAATTGCAGAATTGCATAGGGGTACCCAGGGAGCTTTTGGTGCAGAACTATAAGGTTGCACTGCAAGTGCTGACACTCAGCAGATTCCTCTCCAAAGGGCTATTTCCTTTGAGTGAGTTGAGGTCAGGGAGTTTGGGTCCACCTCCAAATCCTGGGGCTGCACTCACTTTCAGGAAAACTGTTCTCTGCCAGACCCTAATCCAAATTTTAGCCCTAATATGGGTGGAAAAAAAACCCAAAAAACCCACACTACAGCTGACTTCACTAAGCTTTCCAATCAACCCTGTTGTCCAATACGTTAATAACTGCAGTTTTTAGCAAAGTGAAGCCCAACAGTTTTGTGAGATGTACCAGATGCCCTTTGGTTGCTCACTTTTTTTTGCCCCTCTTGCTAATTTATTACCCTCATGACTTTGTGGGAGAAAAAAAATCTATAGGGCATTTATTTCATTTTAGAGAGGGAGAATGGTGAGATGGACAACATTTATAGAATCGTAGAATCATAGGATGTCAGGGGCTGGAAGGGACCTCAAAAGATCATCTGGTCCAGCCCCCCTGCAGAGCAGGATCACCTAGAGCAGATCACACAGGAATGCATCCAGACAGTTCTGGAATATCTGCAGAGACGGAGACTCCACAACCTCCCTGGGCAGTCTGTTCCAGTGCTCTGACACCCTCACAGGGAAAAAAAAAAATCTTCCTCAGGTTCACATGGAACCTCCTATGCCTCAATTTCCAACCAATACCCCTTGTCCTGTTACTGGGCATCACTGAGAAGAAGATGCCTCCATCCTTCTGGCACCCACTCCTTACATATTTATAAACATGAATGAGGTCACCCCTTAGTCTCCTCCTCTCCAAGCTAAAAAGCCCCAGCTCCCTCAGGGTCTCCTCACAGGAAAGATGTTCAACTTCCTTAATCGTTTTTGTGGCTCTGTGCTGGACTCTCTCGACCAGCTCCCTGTCCTTCTTAAGCTGAGGGACCCAGAACTGGACATAATATTCCAGATGAGGCCTCACCAGGGCAGAGTAGAGGGGCAGGAGAACCTCCCTTGACCTACTAACCACAGCCCTTCTAATACACCCCAGAATGGCATTGGCCTTCCTGGCCATCAGAGCATACTGCTGGCTCATGACCATTCTTCTATTTACCAGGACTCCCAAGTCCCTCTCCCCTTCACTGCTCTCCAGCAGGTCAGTCCCCAACCTATACTGATCCATGAGATTGTTCTTTCCCAGGTGCATGACTCTACACTTGCCCGTGTTGAACTTCATTCAATTTCTCCCTGCCCAACTCTCCAGCCTGTCAAGGTCTCTCTGAATGGCAGCACAACTGTCTGATGTGGCAGCCACCCCACCCAGCTTGGTGTCATCAGAAAACTTGCTGACAGTGCACTCCATGCCCTCATCCAGGTCATTAATGAATACACCCAGTACCTACCCCTGTGGGACTCCACTAGTTACAGGCCTACCATCATCCTCTAATGTTGAGCTACCAGTGTATATAGAAGTATATGACTCCAGAAAAGAGACCAAACTCCTGCTCTTACCTAAAACCACCTTAGTGTCCACAAAGTCTTGAACAACACTGTTACAGAACAATTTTTTTCTAGCAATAGGCCTTAATTTTGTGCAGGTTCCTCTACCTACATACTTTGAATTACTTCTTTAGCAGCAAAAACAAAAAGTGCCAAGCAAACCACCAGTGACCAGAAAGACATAATTATTATTTTATTCCTTTCTCCCCCATTTCTTTTTTTTTCCCCTTCATCCAGGTTTCTTTCCCACACTAAATCGCCATGGCAAGGACCAGGTCATTTATGCCAGGTCCCTGAAAAGCTCTGGGACACACTGCATTACTGGGTCAACAGCAGCAAATATTCCTAACACACACGCACCAGCCAGGACCAGAGGAATGGGGAATCCAGCTTGTTTGGCATCGCCGTGCCAAGCCTGCTGCTTCCCATTGCTCCTGTCCTCCTCCTTTTTATTGCTGTGCAGCCCGAGTTCTCAGGGTTTCCCGGGACAGACAGGCGAGCTGCGGCTGGCAGCCTGGGAGCGCACGCAGGGCTCGCTCTGCGCTGCTTGCCGGCGGTCTCCCAGCCGGGCCGTGCTGGGGAGCCCATGGCTGGTCCGAGGGGTCCCTCTGGTGCTGGGAAGCGGCGCGGCCGGGAGTGGAGCCGGGGATGCTCCAGCTCTTCACGGTGAAACCCGGAGAGCCCAAGGAGGGTTCGTTCTCATAGCTCCCTGTCCAGCCCCGCTGACAGAGTCACAGAGTCCTTAAAGCCTGAAAAGAGCTTCGAGATCATCGAATCAAACCCAGCACCAGCAAGTACACCACAGAACCACATCACTAAGCAGCACTACGCAATACCCATGTCACTTTGTCATGGAGAGAGAACAGGTTCATCAGGCAGGACCTGACTTTCATAAGGCTGTGTTGAATGGGCCTGATCATCACTTCTGTGTCCTGGGTGGCCCAACAGGGCACACATCCCCTCCCCAGGATGCTCGTACACCAGCCGAGCATCAAGGGCTATAAGCGATCCCATAGCTGTGCACAGATCCCGTAGCTGCACATTGGGCAGTGTCACAGTAGGGCCATGTCAGGGAGGGTAGAATCACTGCCGCTACAGTACTGCTGGTTGTGGTGTAGCCCCACAGCATCCTTCCCTCTCCTCCACTTTGGAGCGTTCAGGAAGTTAGCAGATCACGTCTCAGAGGCAAAATGAGGCACTACCTGCACTCAAGGTTTTCAGACTGCCAGGTGGTCTGTCTGTCAACAGAGCCAGAACTTTCATGAACAAGAAATTCTTCCTTGGGCGTAAGGAAATGAATCAATAGTCACTACCCTCCACATGGAAAGCAGGGACACAGTCACATTGCCCAACTCCTGCAGACAGTATATTGGGAAGAAAAGACAGAACAGAGAAAGGATGGATGAGCTTAGTGCAGTATGCAGATGGGCCAAAAATGATGTTCTGATCACTGCAACTCAGCAGCTTATACCCAACAAGCTGGCTTCAAATACCTTTCTCACAAATCACCTACAGCACATTCACGCTGCTGTAGTCCAAAAATAATAAAATCTTCTCCAGAAATTGAAATCCAGCCACTATTTACCTTCCAATTGTCCCAAATTACTAGGTTGAAGATTTGGGAGATTCACCACCTGGAATGACCTGTCAAACCTGGAGGAAAGGGGTCAGATTCAAGGAGGTTTTCCCAGGCCTCCCTGGGCTCAGGGAAGACTCTGGTAGTTCTGTTAAGTGGAAAATAATGTGATGCTGATCCCAGCCCTCCTTTAACACTCATTTATCCAGGTCTGATGCCGCCAATATCAGTGGGAATGCATTACTTTAACATGGCTGCAACTTAGCAGAAGGTCATGTCTGCTTTTTTCCCTAAAGAGCCTTTTAAGAAAGCAATCTGCCAGACCTTCCTGTTCAGGTCATTCCCAAGTCATGTCCTGCAATACAGTCAAGAGAAAAATGTAGAGCATTTTCACTTTAAAGTGTGATGATAAAAGAATACCTGGTAACCAGAGGAAAATTTCAAGGGATGAGAGCAGCCCTTCCAACTCCTCTGGGGGACTGACATTACATACTCCTCAGGTAGGTAAGTTATTCACTTGCTTCATTCATGCCCTTTAGTGGGAAGCAGAACTAAGTGCAAATCCAAGTCCTGCTATCACTGATTTCATGCCTAGTTTGGTGTCTCTGTTTTTTCCACCTCACATAAGTCAGTGTTCATCATCCGAGGAGTTCAGCTCTAATGGAAAAAGAAAGGTCTGCCTCTTAGCCCTGCTGCTTGCGGAATACAGATGTTTGAGGCTATAGCCTTTCAGAGGGCAGTGTGCCAGCTTCCTGCCAGTGCTATGAGGCAGCAGTGAGATGCTTTATAAACCAACGAGGACGGCGGTGGCTCAACATCTCTGTTGAAGCATCTCTCACACAGACCACACAAAAGGAGCTGCTTGTGTTTCAGCTCTCACACGCTGCAGAAAGGTCCTGTCTAAATACTTTGGATGGTGGCAATGCTCTCTTTCTCACTGGTGCTTGAACTCTCTAAGAGCTCAATCTTGCCACCTTGTGTGGGACTGGATACTTTGGCTCCATAATAACTATTTTCAGTATATTCCTAGCTTTTGTCAAGGTCCGGCACATAAGGAGGAAAAGGCTTTGTTTCTGCTTTGAGGACTTAAGATTTTCTAGCTGTCTAAATAACAGGGTCATCCACCCCTGTCATTCCTAACTCCTGAGAGTGAGAGGACATGACCGAAAGGGAAAGAAGCAATGTCTGGTTACCTCTCCACCCCAACTAGCAGACAGATCTCACCATCCCCTAGCCCTGCCAGCCAGATAGTGAAGCTTCTTTATAAAGGTCAAGCTTTTCAAAATCACATCCTATAGCTTTTAGAGGATGATTTTCCCACACATGTGTAGGAAGAGAACATGTTCAAAGCAGTTAGGATATAAACGAACACAGTGTGAAGACAAAGGCTTATGATACCTTTATGGCATCTCAAAGTCGATTAACAAGTTCATTTGTTTTCTGAAAGAGTCTGACCTTGTTTCACACTTAGAGAAAGTGTATGTATGTGTCTTTGTGTGTGCGTGTGTGTGTGTGTGTGTGTGTGTGTGTTCACATAGCACTTACCTTGAGGCTACCCTGAGAAACTTCTCTCACCCTCCACAGGACACAAAGGCAGACAAGGACTCCCACCTCCCCAGCAGAAACAGATGAACCAATGCCCAGGTGCCCAAAGAGGGCATTTACACATGATTTGTCAAGTTGGGGACTGCAAAGCATAACATTTCAGCCTGTTTAATTTTGGTACAGTAGTGGTGGGACACTCATCCTGATCAGAAAAACAGACACAGGGTGTCCTAGACTAAGCACACCCATGTCAGACAAAATTAGTGGGTGGTGTACAGTATTAATGCAGCTCCTTATCCATGTGCATCAGGATGCTGCTTTTAATTAAATTAGCATAAGCTATCTCTTTGACATTCTGATTTAATATTATAGACTTGAGATTTTATCCCAGTAAATGCATAAAATGTGAATGCATCTCAGAATAATTTTCACTTGTTTCTCTGTACACTGTTTTAATGATCTAGTTTGTCTCTGCCAGCCAGAATGTGCCTATTACAAATTAAGTCAATGTTTGAATCTCAAAAGGGGAGAGCAAATCACTACCACAGTTTCTTTGTTGCAGGGTTGTGGGTGCTCCTCAGGGAGATAGGAGAGCCTTGTGGCTGTCCTCTTCCTAAAAGTTATCCAGAGCCTGGGGAGAAGTGCTAATTGAGAGCAATTTGTGCCACACTTGAATGTGACCCTGCCTGGTTCACCGGGGCAAAGCTAACATAGGTCCCTTGACCATTCTCCAGCAAACAAGGAGGGCTGTGGAAAGGCTCTTCTCCCTGGGCTGTTTCCTATCTTTTATAAGCACTTTAACACTGTCAAGTGGTGTGAAAATGTCATGAATAGCTGAAAGCCTTATTAAATATTCAATGTACAGAGCAGGGACAGGTCACTCTGCCTTGCTCATCCAAGCTGCTCCCCTTCACACTCTTTGGGTAGAATTTGTTTCAGAGTTCTTGAGCATGAAGCCTCTGGACCTCATTAATCCAGCTGGACACGGTCTAATTTCCAACTCACTGCCTACTACCACCCATAGGTCTCCTCCTTGATGATTTTCTGCCATTCAGGTAGCTGAGTGCCAGCCCAAAACCCATCCTGGATCTTTTATAGGCACCAGCATTTCTGCTTTGGACTCTGTTCTCTTTCCACATGCACAAAAGGCGTTTTGTGAGGTGGTGAAGCCAGGCAAACTGAGCAACACGACTCTGGCTCTGCAACATGTGGTTTCTGCACTTCCATACAGCCTTCACGTTTGCATGTCCTGAACCAGCCACTTTAATGCTTGCTGCTTTTCTCATGTCAATAAATGCATTGAACTCAAAATGGTGGCATCCTTACAGTGACAACTTCTAGCTCTACAGCAGACTAAAAACTAAATTTGCTGACATTTCAAAACTGGCACATTGATGCATTCAGGGTACTATTTTTAATGCCAGGTAGTCTGTTATTAATGATGGGATGGCTTGTATTAAAAATTCTGTGTTTACAAGATACACTTCAAGATACACTTTTGAACACTTGGCTGTAGCAGCAGAAAGCTCGCTCACTTTGTTCTTTAAAGGCAACAGGAACCTGCTCTACCAGGTCATCACCAGGTTGATGTGATTTTGATGCTTTTCTGGTGCCATTGCATGTCTTCTCTTGATTCAGCACCTGAAGCTTTTCTGGGTTTTTATGATTCTTCCACCTACATTGGGAGCTCCCTCTCTTCTCCTGCTGCATGTCTGTGTCCCAGATACTTCAACCTACACAGGATATCTCAACTGTGATTGAGCGATGTCCCTCTGTACACAGAGAACTGAAGAAATGGGGCCAGAATGTGGTACTCTAGAGAGCTACCTCTGTATTATTTCTAGTGCTTTTCTGTCCTTCCAGAAAAGATTCCTACTTTTTTAGGAGTTTTCACATTTATCCAGACTATGCCTATGACCAGGTGTTGCTAGATAACTATGTCTCTTCAGGTCCAGGGAAAGATGGATGTCCCTTCTCTTTTTAAGACAGCTCACAACACTCAGGAGGAGGACTACAGGTGAATGAGTCCTGCCCTGGAGCCTTTCAGCTCCAGGACAGGAATGATAGGACCATGTTGATATGAGTGGGGTGGTTCCTGGACAAGGCTTTTGGAGACCACTCAGAATTTGACAGTGCCAGCACCCCTCACAGTGTTAGATTCACATAATCTCTATCTTCCAGCCCTCACCATGTTTAATGAGCCAGACAGGCATCATGCCATCCTCTTTGAGACAGATGCAGTTTGCTCAGCCAGTGATTAAAGCAAGATACATGTGATTTTACAGCTGGGCCTGGTAAGATTCAAGGTTTACTTTTACTGAGCATTGACAGTTAAAAGCAACATTAATTTCTGGTTGTCAGCTTTTACTGCCAGTTCCCATTGCAGCTCTCCAACCCTGTCTCAGGCCTGAGGTCCCCTCTCTTTTATGCTGGCACCTCCTCAGCACTGAGCTGGAGCTGCTCACAGAATTCAGAGTTGATAAGCCATTACAACCAGTGCTGCAGGAGCAAGAAGCAGCATACAAAAAAAAAAAAAAAAAAAAAAAAAAAAAANTCTGCTGATATTTCACAATTAAAAATTGAGTCCTGCTAAGCCTCCTTGTAGCTGTGCTGAGGCTTTAATATGAAATGGGTTTGCAACTTCAGGTGGGAAGACCTTGTAAGGAAGGGCAAGTGAACTGGGTATCTCTCCATCAGGCTGCTCACACTATCACAGCTAACACTGCTTTCAGTGGAGTTTTTTCGTAGGACATACCATGTTTCAGCCTGGACCTCATAATAGGTATGTTTTACCAGCACAGCAACTGTCTTACCTCTTGCTTTCTGCTCAGGAAGGATGTCATGTGGAAAACACATGATGGTGTATTACAGAAACAGCTAACTTTGCTCTGGTGGTAATAATAAAAGGAATCTTGAAACAGTTGTCTTGGGAGGGGATATTCTTTAAACAACAGCTCAGACACCTGCCTTCTGTCACCTCTGCTCTGCAGTAGAAGCAGGGCAATGCCATCTGACTAATGAGTAGCAAGGAGCACTTAACTCTAAGAGACAGTTCTATCACATCCCTTGCACTGTAAGGCAAGCAGGTACCATTACCCATGGCCTCCAGCAAAGGGAATTCAGAAGTATCACTGCCCGGGGTCATTTGCTTTGCCAAGTAGAAACGTTTGCTCTCTTTCCCCTGTGGGAAGCCCAAAGATGGTAACAGCACCTGACATCTCTGCCCTGGGTGACGAGCCCTGTTAAACTGCCTTGCCATAATCTAGACAAGAGGTTAGAAGAAACACGTGCTGTCATAGCTTGGCTGGAGGTAGCAGAGGTGGGATGCAGCTTGCTCACCAGACTGCACTGGCACATGGTGATGCCTGCCCCAGGATGCCACAGCAGGTCCCAGCAGCAACGATGATGACCAGTCAGCCACTGGCGACAGGTTTGGGCCACCAAGCTGTTCATCGGCCTCAGCCGTGTTCAAAATCTGATTTGCCTGGTGCCATTCATCTGGATTTGAAATGGTTTTCAAACCTGGAGAGTGAAGAACTTTGTAAATGATGCCAGGACTTCAGAAGTGAGAACACAGCAATGCAGCCAAAGGTATGTCAGTGAAGCTCCTAAGTGAGGACCTAAGAGGTTTACACGTCAGTCCCAAGTCTCATCATTTGAACACACATTTATTTCGTTCACCTAGCTGTAACCATGTGCCTGAGATGGCTGAGAGGAGCTTTATCAGCTTGTCAGGTAGGTGGACAAGTCATACTGTAAGGTCTCCTCAAAGCCTTCTTTCCTGCAGGCTGCAGAGCCCCAACTCTCTCAGTCTGTCCTCATAGGAGAGCTGCTCCAGCCCTCTGAGCATCTTCATGTCCCTCCTCTGGACCCGCTCTCACACTTCCATGTCCTTCCTGTGCTGAGGGCTCCAGAACTGCACACAGTACTCCAGGTGGGGTCTGAGGAGAGCAGAGTAAAGTGGCAGAATCCCCTCCCTTGCCCTGCTGGCCACGCTGCTCTTGATGCAGCCCAGGACTCGGTTGCTGTCTGGGCTGCATGTGCACACTGCAGGCTCATGTTGAGCTTTTCATCAACCCAGACTCCAAGGTCCTTTTCCTCAGAGTTGCTCTCCAGCAATTCACCACCCAGCCTGGAGTTGTGCTTGGGATTGTGCCTACCCAGGTGCAGGAACTTACACTTGGCCTTGTTGAATTTCATGAGGTTGGCCTGGGCTCACCTCTCCAGCCTGTCCAAGTCCCTCTGGATGGTATCCCTGCCCTCTAGCAAGTCAACTGTGCCACACAGCTTGGTGTCATCTGCAAACTTGCTGAGGGTGCACTCAATTCCTCTGTCCATGTCACTGACAAAGATGTTAAACAACACTGGTCCATAACACCAGAAGGATGCTTCAACTTGAGAGTATGCTACATCAATTCTGGGATTACCTACCCCTCTGCACCGATCACAGAGAGTAGACAAAAGGTATTAGCTCTGTCTGATAGGATGAACATACCTTTTGATGTACCTTGGTTGCTGCTGCTGTTTCTCAGGAGCAGGGCAAGTGCTACAGCAAGAATTTTTCAGCAAAAGGTTTGACTTCAAGGGCTGGGGTTTTTTTAGTTCTGTGTTTCTTATCTCCAAAAATTCAAGTTCTTCAGCATTGAACCTGCACAGGGAATCAGGGCCAGGTTTCATCAGGTTTATGTCTAAAAAATATTCCAATACATTTTCAAAAATTGTCAGGCTGCCTTGTTCCTGCAAGTTCTAAAAGGAAAATTCCCAATTTTTACTTGATTTTTTTTTCCCTGTCAAAATTAACCCAATCTTGTAAGTTTAATCAGAATTACCAGTACTTACAAACCAAACAAAAAGTAAATGATTTGATGGATGTGGTTCTTCCAGCTCTTTTTTTTTTTCAGATTTTTAGTGAGCAAAATTTTTATGGTCTCATCATGATCTTATCACCTCACCCCAGAGCAGAATAACCCTACAAAGTGTTTTGCAAAGACTAAATATACACATATATATATATAAATATACACAGATATATATACATACACACACACACACATATATATATATGTCCTGTTTGTCCCTTCTTTTGACCCACCCTGGAAATGCAGGGATAGTCACAATGTTAAGCTCCCACAGGCACTCAGGTCTCCCGAGGAGAGAAAACTAACTCTAATTCTAAGGTTGGTTTTACTTTGCGAAATGAAATGAAAATTTGGACACATAAAATAGAATTCTTCCCAGCCCCTGCCCTGATCAAGCTGTGCTCAGAAACGTGCACTGTGATTATCTTCATGTCAGCAAGCTGACTGTTAGGATTTGTGACCCAGCAGGAAGATAGGCTAATAATGAGTCAGGTATTTATAGCACAGATGTCAATAATTTGGAGTGTTTAATCACAGCCCTGACAAAGCAGCTGTCTGTGCCAAGGGTCCTGCATGGGGATGGGGCTGGTCTGGGTCTACCTAGTATCATCAGCTATCCCCTCATTCTTGTACACAGAATCACTGAACCTTAGAGGTTGGAAGGGACCTCCAGAAATCAAGTCCAAGCCCCCTGCCAAAAGCAGGATCCCCTAGGGTAGTTCGCACAGGAATGCATCCAGATGGGTTTTGAAATCTCCAGAAAAGCAAACTCCACAACCTCTCTGGGCAGCCTGTTCCAGTGCTCTGTCACCTTCAATGTAAAGAAGTTTCTCCTCATGTTGAGGTGAAACCTTCTATGTTTCAGTTTGCATCCATCGCTCCTTGTCTTATTGCTGCTGGCCACCAAAAAGAGATTGGCCCCATCCACTTGACACCCATGCCTCAGATATTAGTACACATTGACCAGGTCTCCTCTCAGTCTTTTCTCCACACTAAACAGCCCCACGGCTCTCAGTCTCTCTTCATAGAGGAGATGCTCAGGTTCTCTAATCATCCTCACAGCTCTCCACTAGACTCTTTCTAGCAGGTCCTTGTCTCTCTTGAGCTGGGGAGCTCAAAATTGGATACAGAGACACTAGGGCAGACTGCTATATACACACAAAAAACCAAGAATGGACCAAACTTCCCACCAAGTCATCTCCAGCCAAGGCCAGATCCTGTGCTAAGACCTGGCTCTCTGTGGTCTTAAAGAAGCTCCATGTGGGGCTGGGGAAGATTGGCATTTCCTGACTAAAGCCATGGCATATATTTTGCTTGCAAAAGGCCACTCATATATGAAAGTTCACAAATATTATTAAATGCTCTTTTCCGAGTGCCTAGAGAGGATGCACAAGCTAATCCTGTAGCACTGAGATGATAAAAGCACACCCTGAAGGAATGAATAATTGAAGCCCAGTCCTAAATATTAATAAGATACAAGGGGATGAGGACAGTTTCCTTAACTTTGCACTTACTGGGCTGCCTGTATGGATTTGAGCAGAGATATTCTCATAATCACTCCAAGCTCCTTAAACTCCCTCCTAGAAGATTGTGGTACTGTGAACTAATGCTACCTTCATCTCAGGCTTCTCGGCTCCTCTTGTATTCAGGCCTCAAGAGGAACATGATGGTGTTCATCAGAAGATGTACTCCAAAAACAAATGGGAATAAAGGACACTCACCAAGTCCCCTGCCATCTCAGAAGGGACAGCAACATCTGTACAGGAGAAGGGATGCACAGATGGTTGAAACACAGCAAGTGAGGACTTGCTGCGGCTCTGCCAGGGCTGCTTGGCATGGTGCTGGGATGTTGTGGTAGGCCTAAATAGGCCAAGGTGGGCTTGTATGTGTCCTGGCTTTACCAGGCATGCTCCCCTGCTCCCCCTCCTTCTGTACTGGGGGCGGTAGCCACAGGAAAGGGGACAAAAGCCCCAGCATCACCTAATATGGGCAAACTGGGTAAACTGCCACCCTGATAGGCTAATCTATGTCCAAAGGCCCATCAGTCTCGGGCTGAATGGATATAAAGGGATGAACAGGTAGCACAAAGGTGATAGAATCATAAAATCATAGAATGGTAAGGTCGGAAGGGACCTCAAGGATCACCTAGTTCCAACCCCCTGCCATAGGCATGGACACCTCCCACTAGTACAGGTTACTCAAGGCCTCATCCAATCTGGCCTTGAACACCTCCAGGGAGGGAGCAGCCACGACCTCCCTGGGCAACCTGTTCCAGTGCCTCACCACCCTCACTGGAAAGAACTTCCTCCTAACATCTAGTCTAAATCTCCCTTCTGTCACTTTAAACCCATGATCTCTGATCTGGTCCTGGTTCTCTTGGCAGCAGGCTCCCATGTGCAGTCAGATGTCTTGTGGTGTGCAGTCCCAGTACGGTGTCACGTTGCCTGCGCAGACCAAACCTGTGGAGGCATCAGAGCCTGATCCTGCTCACTGGGGTCCCACCCAACTCAGGACCAATGAGGCAGTGAGCAGGCACTGATACAATGGCAGAGACCCCCTTTGTGCTAGCTGCTCATCCCTTTATATCCATTCAGCCCGAGACTGATGGGCCTTTGCGTATAGATTAGCCAATCAGGATGGCACTTTGCCCAGTTTGACCATATTAAGTGAAGCTGGGGCTTTTGTCCCCTTTCCTATGGCCACCACCCCCAGCACAGAAGGAGGGGGAGCAGGGCAGCATGCCTGGGCAAGCCAGGACACATACAAGCCCACCTTGGCCTATTTAGGCCTACCACGAAAATGGTGGGGAATATTTTGAAGGTTCATGGTAGAACCTCTACAGTTGATTAATGTTCTGCTTTGGGAGAGATGTTTACCACATGCTGGCCCTAGACTGGTGCATGGCAGTTACAGGGACCTGGTTCTGCACTCACCTGGTTGCTGGCCCATGTAAACTGCCCCACAGACTGCTGCAAGAAAGGATTCACAGCTGAACATGCACATGGGAGGCCACCTACCTTCAGGCTCTGCAGGAAAAAGGCTCCCACGAGGGCAAGAGCCAGAGCAAGCCACTGGCAGGTGCATGAAAAATGTATGAGATTGGATTTTTTTTTCTTCAAATGCTATCTGAGCACAGAAATTGCTCTGCATACAATGAGTGCATCACAGGAGTGGGGCGACACCATGCACCAAGGAGCTTGTGCTCCAGGGGAGCTGGAGATGGGCAGTCCCGAGGAACCAAACCCCACTGCAGTCTTTGCCAGCCCTCAGATCAGTAAAATGCAGGCAATTAAAAAAAAAAAAAAAAAAAAAAAAAAAAAGGACTTTCTCTCTGAAACTTGACTTAGAGTTTGCTCTCTCCTGGTTCCGAGGGCTTCTGTGCATTTGCAGGCAGGATCACTGTCAGTGTTATATGCACCTACATTCGCCCCTGATCAAGGCTTGGGCTGTCAGTGGGGAGACACAGGATCCTCTTTTCATCAAGCTAATGGCTTGTTAGAAGAGTTTGGACTTTTAGCTTCACATTTTTCTGACCCCACTTTCTAATGCTTGCTGTTGCCTCTCCTACCCCTTGCCTGCATCTTTTGCCTGAGTGGCCAGCAGAAGAGAGTTGATGTCATGGAATTAATTTCCCATCAGTAGGATTGTTCAGTGTAAATCTTCTTTAGACCCTTCTGACAATGTCCCTGTTTCCCTGGTCAAGCCCACCACAAAATGATCTGGCTGGAAAGCTGTTTGTCTCCCATACAAAGTGCCAGGGTGCATGCAGAGGTACCACCGTGCTGCTTTCTTTCTGGGGCCTGAAGTCACCTGGCTGCCCTTCCTCTCCTCCTGCCCAAGCTGAGCTTTTGTCCTGCAGCCTTCTCCTTCTCTAAAAGACAGCATGTGATGTTTGCACAAGAGAAGACTGATGATTCTTGCTCTCCTTGAGTACCTTCCCACCAGACAGTGAGGTTTTCTCTACCCTTTCTGCTCAGTCCTTTCTTTTCAGGGCAATGTGGCTGAGCTTGGCTTCTCCAACTGCAAGGCACATTATATGCATCTGTGAGAATACAACATGGCATGCCAAGCCTGCAGTTAAATTTATTCCTCCTCTTCAAAAAATCCATCTCCCAAGGAATGTGATGGGTGAAGTCTTCATGATTTTGCTAATAAGTCCTCTCATGAGTTCCTCCTGGAGCAGGAAGGATGAGTGGGAGATAGGGCACAGCAATGGCACAGGGTGAGTATGTTTGGGCTGGTCAAAGGCAGAAGGTACAGCTGCTCCTCAACAGTATGTTTAGGAGGGTGAACAACTAGAGAGAAAAACTAATTAGAGCAAATGGCACTAAAATGGCCATAAGTATCATCTGTAAATCAGCAGGTTCCTAGTCATGGGAGCAGCCATGCCCTCTGACCACCTCACAGAAGGTGCGTTTGGAGGGGGACCCACCATTCTTGCAGCTTACAGTGGAGCTGGGCAACCTCTTGAATCACAGAATCACAGAAACATTCAGGTTGGAAAAGGCCCTCAGGATCATCAAGTCCAACCAATATCCCTGCTCTACAAGGTTCACCCTAAAACATATCCTCAAGCACCACATCCAAATGACCTTTAAACACACCCAGGGTTGGTGACTCAACCACCTCCCTGGGCAGCCCATTCCAATGCCTTGCTGTGAAAAAATTTTCCTAATGTCCAGTCTAAACCTACCCGGTCACAGCTTGAGGTCATTCCCTCTTCTGTCATTATTTACTTCTGAGAAGAGACCAGCACCAACCTCTCTCCACAAGGTCCTTTCAGATAGCTGTAGACAGCAGTGAGGCCTCCCCTCAGCCTTCTCTTTTTCAAACTAACCATCCCCAGCTCCTTCAGTTTCTCTTCATAAGATTTATTCTCCAGACCCTCCCCCATCTTTGTTGCCCTCCTCTGCGTTCACTCCAGCACCTCCACATCCCTCTTGTAATGAGGTGCCCAAAGCTGAACACAGTTCTCTATGTGTGGCCTCACCTGAGCCGAGTAGAACACGAGGACAGGGCAGCCAGCCAACAGGCCAGATAACCCAGCACGTCCCTTCCAAACACAGCCTGTGAGCCCACACTGTCTGTCCAGGCTGTGTGTGCCAACTGTCAGCACAGAGCTGCCCTGAAGTCACCCACCCCTCTCCTTCGTGCAGTGACAGAGACCCTGGAGGAGCAGGAGGAGTTGTACACAGTCAGGCAGCACTACTGTCTGCCTGAAAGGATCCTTCTCTTTCCCATGCTATTCTTCATCAGACAGACATCACTTCACTGCCTGCTAGAAGCAAACATGTCCGTGGGCATCCACCATATGCCAAATTTAGAACAGTTTTTAACAAGCTGGAAGGAAGAAAATAAACAACAGTTGATCTGCAAGGTCCCTGTTCTTGACAAGCATCCCCAGAGGTGGTGGAAAGGCGAGGAGATAGCTCCTTGTTTTAATTGGTACATTAAAATTCTTCCAGGCCACTACACAACTGTTAATAGGCAACTTAATTAATCACTAACCCAGTTCATATTTATACTCTCCAGAGGCTTTTGGTTTTGTTTTTTTTTTTTTTCTTTTCTTATTACATCCAAAGCCATGGGGATTTTCATCCTAATCATGTAAAACAAGCTGAGGGCAGTGACATGAAACAACTTATTTAACTCTGGATCTCCAAACATCTCTACCAGGTGCCCAGGCCTCCATTGTCTTCCCCCAAAAGAAGATGGAGAACTCTGGAATGTCAGGAAAAATAAACAGCAATAATCCTTCTCAACAGCAGCCAACTCACCCCCACTGAGTGCAAAAAGATGGTTCTGGGTGCAGATATGAGGAGTGTCCTGCTGAGGCAAAACGGGCCTTGAGCACTTGCTTGCAATGCTCATGCCCTGTCTGTTGGGCTGGGTTTCAAATTTCCCTCCTGTCAGTGGTCTATTTTGCCTCTAGGAGCGATTGAAGGCGTTTTGCTCTCAAGAGGCTTGACCTCACTTGCTTCCAGGCTATGCTCCTCCTCCTCCTCCTGCGGCAGGGTATTGCCGGCTGGCCCCGGCGGGACACGCCGCTCCCTCACGGGCTTCGTTTTGGCAGCATGTTCAGGCTCTGCTACCCTCTCTGCCTCCTGATTGCATCGAGAGCATAAATTGGAATTGTAACTTCCTCGTTTATTACTTCAGCACTGATAAGTGAGTAAATATGGCTACTAAATCAATTGGAGTCTCTGGTTTTCCCGCCTATAGCCCTGCCCAGGGCAAAGGGAATCCATTTTGTGGCTGGCAGCAGCGCTTGCCACTCCTCACGCTTGGATATTTGCAACTCTTTACTTCTTCTCCAAGCTACTTTAAAATTTCCTTTATGCCTTTTGTGTAAATGATTCCCAACTGGATATTCAGACTTTGGTAAATTGTAAATAGTTCACTGTTTGGGGGTGTGTATTTGTTTGGTGTGGGAATTCGTGTTAATAAAGCTTTAATATTTAATATTTCCCGAATATCAAATTTTAATATTCATACCAAGGAGTGAGCACACAGGCATGTTTCAGGCAATCTTCTGAATGGCTGAGGAGCCTCATTCAGTCTTTCATGAGCATTCGTGAGCCCTTCAGTTTAAGAAGGACACAGAACCGTTTGAGGGAGTCCAGCACAGAGCCACAAAGACGATTTAAGGGAATGGAACATCTCTCTTACGAGGAGACTGAGGGAGCTGGGGCTTTTTAGCTTGGAGAAGAGGTGACTGAGAGGTGATCTCATTCATGTTTATAAATATGTAAAGGGTGAACGCCAGGAGCATGGAGCTAGACTCTGCTTGGTGATGCCCAATGATGGGACAAGGGGCAATGGGTAGAAGTTGAGGCATAGGAAGTTTCTTGTAAACACAAGGAGGATTTTTTTTCCCTGTGAGGCTGACAGAACACTGGAACAGGCTGCCCAGGGTGAGTGTGGAGTCTGCCTCTCTAGAGATATTCAAAACCCAATGGGGTATGTTCCTGTGTGATCTGGTATAGGTGATCCTACCCTGCAGGGAGGTTGGACTGGATGAGCTTTTGAGGTCCCTTCCAGCCCCTGCCATTCTGTGATTGTTACTGTGATTCTCAAAAATGTGACTTCCACGTTGTCCTCAGCCACACAGCACAGGGAGAAGGCACTTTGGAGCACCTCATGAAAGAGAAGAAGTATCAAAGGAAAGAACATGTCATGTGCTGATCCCCAGAAGAGCTTTAACATTGGGCTGTTACAACTGTCTGTCTCTCACTGTCACTATCTGCTGAAGGGACCTGAGGAGTAAGCATCTGTGTTCCACAAGATGTCCTGGCCCCTTCACTATCACTGCCCAACTAAGCGACTGTGTGCAGCCTGAACATCAGCCTGCTCTTACGGGTTTGGTGAGGAGGTCTTCAGCAACAGTACTCTCAGAAGTTTCCTTTTTCCTTCCAAGGCTGGGGTGGAGTAAATCAAAACTCGCTTCAATAGCCATAGTGGGAAGTGATGGGTTTAACAGGTGTGTGAACAACAGTGAGGTTCCCATTGCGCGTGAGTTATGAGCCATTTATTGCTAAAATCCAACTGGATTTTAGTGCTGCCAGGTACCACACTTAAGGTACTGCCCTCAGACTGGAGGAGTGATTGTGGAGAAGTAAAGCAGTCGCTAAGTTTATGGAGGGAAGGGGCATTGGTAGCTAGTGATGAATGAGCATGAATCCTTCTGCTCAAGGAGAAATGGTCTATTTACTTCAAAAGCCTTGTACAGCAGTAGGCACGTTGCAAATGCATCTGTCATGATTTGTGATTGACAAATAAAGCCAGTGTGGATTTTCCTCACTGTAAAACAGGATCTATCTCCTGCCGCAACATTTTTATTCCAAGGGAAACAAAGAATTTCAGAGACCTCAAACACACAATAATAGCATAGCTGGAGGTTTGACAAACAGCTGGGCAAGGGACAGTGAGGGAAGTGCTCTGGTGACATAAATCAGGGTGGCCACATGGGCCTTGAGTATGGTTTGTAGTTGCTGATGTCCCATCCCAAGACCCTTCACCAGTTTCAGTGCCTTTCTCTGGACATGGTCCGGCACCTCAGTGTCTCTTCCTATACTGTGGCGCCCAAAACTGAACACAGTACTCAGAGTGCAGCCCCATCAGTGATGAGCACAATGGGACAATCACCTCTTTAATCATGCTGCCCACACTATTCCTGATGGAGGATACTGTTGGCCTTCTTGGCCACCTGGGCACACTGCTGGCTCATGTTCAGCCTAGCAAACTGCTTTCTGTCACGTCCTCTCTCCCCACTGATGTGCTGGAGACAACCATAGTGGCTTTGGGTCAGCAGGATAAAAGCTTCCCTGGGTGTTGTATTTCAACATTTGGTAGAAATCATTCTTTTCTGCCTTCCTGTGGGAAACACTTGCTCTTGAGTTCAAGGAGAGACCTACCCTGGCTGGATCTTTGCCAGGACATCCAGGACACTGTTCTTGGAAACATCTGTGGTCAGCAGTGCAGCTCCCCTTGGGCCTAGCAGACAAGCAGATTCACATAATTGGACTTTCACCATCACCCTGGAGAGCAGCTACCTCCCAGCTGTAGAGGTCTCTCACCCAGACAGAGACTGCAGCACTTGCCTGGCAACTCCTTGGTGGTTCAGCCTCACTGAACGCAATCGATTTTGCTGGGAAAATCAAGATTTGTCACCTGCTCAGAGATACCCCACTTGTCTTTTGATCCTGTAGCATAATCAGTACCTACAGAGGCAAGAGGCACTTGAGGTAGAAACGTTTTCCCCATTCTGTTTCGGCCAATAGCACATACTCTTGTTACACAGAGAACAGCTCGATGTGCAGGATGGGTTTCCCACAGCACGGCTGAGATGAAGGCTATTGCTGACCGGGTGGCAGTGGGATAGCACTCAGGTGTTTAAATACATACCCCTATCTGCAGAGGCTGGGGTTTGAAAATTATTTTTTTAAGCACTTTTTTGCAATTTTGTTTTATTACCAACTTGGATAACAGAGCTGGGATGCCAGCAACTTTCTCTTCCCAGTACTTCTCTCTTTGGCTGTAGGATACTGAATCCCTCCAGAACTCAAGGGGAACACTGATTTCATACCATTGCTTCTCTCTTTGGCTGTAGGGTACTGCATCCCTCCAGAACTCAAGTGGAACACTGATTTCATACCATTACTTCTCTCTTTGGCTGTAGAATACTGCATCCCTCCAGAACTCAATTGGAACACTGATTTCATACCATTACTTCTCTCTTTGGCTGTAGGATACTGCGTCCCTCCAGAACTCGAGGGGAACACTGATTTCATACCATTACTTCTCTCTTTGGCTGTAGGATACTGCATCACTCCAGAACTCAAGGGGAACACTGATTTCATACCATTACTTCTCTCTTTGGCTGTAGGGTACTGCGTCCCTTCAGAACTCAAGGGGAACACTGATTTCATACCATTTAAGAGAGGTTAATATTTCCCTCTCAGAATTTCTCGGGGGGTGGGGGTGGGGGAAGGCAAAGGGGAAAGCAAGCAAGCTGTGTATATCCATATTTCCATTTGCAGAGTATCTCTTTAAAATG
>VWZE01015202.1:109979-184276 GCA_013396675.1 Eubucco bourcierii
TGATTTGCAGTGGGTCGCTCAACCACTAGGTGTCGCTGTGCGCTGTCTGACACGCCAGAGCAGGGCTCCCGGCAGCCAAGGCCTCGATGATTTTGAAGCTGAGTTCCATAGTTCTTCTTTTGTCCCTTGTATATTCTTTTTTTCTTCCTTCCTTCCTTCCTTCCTTCNAACTTTGCAACTGCTTTTTGTCCAGGAAGAGCTGTAATTCCATCATACTGCCCATGCATCCTGCATTGCCAAGGGTTATACAAGTACTCAGTAAGTCATAATAACAGAAGTACTGGCCTGGGTGCCCTGTACACATAAACCTCTGCTGAGTGTCACCACATCCCTTCCACAGTCTTTCACACAGCACAGGCAGTCCTGAGTGCTCCTGTCAGGCCTCTCCATAACATTTGTCCAGATCCTAGCACAGGGCAGCCCTATACGTATTTCTTCACTGTCTGAACTTGATGCACACATTACTGGTCAACAGCCAATTGAAAACGAGCCAGCAGTCTGCTCAGGTGGCCAAGGGCAATGGCATCCTGGCCTGTATCAGGAATAGTGTTGCCAGCAGCACCAGGGAAGTCATTCTGACCCTGTACTCAGCACTGGCTAGGCCACACCTTGAGTATTGTGTCCAGTTCTGGGCCTCCCAATTTAAGAAAGATGTTGAGGTGCTTGAACACGTCCAGAGAAGGGCACCAAGGCTGGAAAGGGGGATGGAGAACAGCCCTATGAAAGATTGAGGGAGCTGGGGGTGTTCAGCCTGTAGAAGAGGAAGCTCAGGGGAGACCTTATTACTCTCTACAACTACCTGAAAGGATGCTGTAGCCAGGCGGGGGTTGGTCTCTTCTCCCAAGCACCCAGAGACAGAACAAGGACACAGTGTCAAGCTGCACCAGCAACAGGTTTAGGCTGGATGTTAGGAAGAAATTCTTCACAGCAAGAGTGATTGGCATTGGAATGGGCTGGTCGGGGAGGTGGTGGAGTCCCCATCCCTGGAGGTGTTTAAGAGGAGGCTGCATGAGGCACTTAGTGCCATGGTTTAGTTAATTAGAAGGGTTAGGTGACAGATTGGACTCGATGATCCTAGGGGTCTTTTCCAACCTGGTTAATTCTGTGATTCTGTGATAAGGGTGGAATTACCTGGTCAAAGCCAACACATCACCATTGCACATTCACTGCAAGAAAAGGCAGACAGAGCAAACAGTGGATTGAAATCTTTTATTCAGTAATCAGTCCTGCTGTGTGGGTAGCATCTTAGCAACTGGAACCCTAAGTATGCAAAAATACTGAGTTTTCACAGTGAAAAACCAGACAGTATAAAATATTCCAGTATTGTCTCTTCGAACCATTGTTTCAACAAGACCCCTGATTCAAAGGCAGGATGCTTTGTTTGGTTGGTTGTTCTCTATTCTCAATCCCTCCCCCACAAAAAACCAATTATTGAGATGGTAAACCTCCTTATCCCCGCATTACCCGCACACGTTGTGGGGAGAGAAACATTGATGAACTCCCCTCCTGATTTCCAAAGATTTATTGAAGAACATTCTCCCAGTGACATCAAGGGTGGAGAAGACACAGACTGCTGTGACACCAAGTGTTGTACACACCGCAGGCAGCTGGTGGCGCTACTGAACTTTGAGGAGAGGCTCTGTCTCCCGGATGAGCCACCGAAGAGCTTCGTGCCGGCCTTGCCTCTCCAGTTCTGCTCCAATTACTTCCCTGCACTTCTGATGGTAGCTGTTCACCCAGTTACACTAGAGAAAAGGAAGGGTATGACATTCAGCATAAATCTACAACAGCTGGTGCCCTTAACAAGCTGTGTAGAGCCAAAAACATTTGTAGGCCCTTGTGCTCCCTGAGATTGAGCTGTTAGCATCACAGGATCACAGGATGTCAGGGATTGGAAGGGATCTCCATGGAGGAGCACCTATCCTATGAGGACAGATTGAAAGAGTTGGGGCTCCAAGGTGACCTTATTGTGGCCTTCCAGTATCTGAAGGGTGCCTACAAAAAAGATGGGGATATCAGATAGTGACAGGACTAGGAGGAATGGAGCAAAACTGGAGGTGGGTAGATTCAGACTGGATGTGAGGAGGCAGTTCTTCACCATGAGAATGGTGAGACCCTCGAATAGGTTGCCCAAGGAGGTGGTTGAGGCCCCATCCCTCGAGGCGTTTAAGGCCAGACTGGATGAGGCTCTAGCCACCTTTATCTGGGGTAGGGTGTCCCTGCTCCATGGCAGGGGCATTGGAACTAGGTGATCCTTGTGGTCCCTTCCAACCCTAACTGATTCTATACTTGTATGATCGAGTCCAACACCCCTGCCAGAGCAGGACCATAAAATCTAGTGCAGGTTGCACAGGAATACATCCAGACAGGATTTAAAAGTCTCCAGAGAAGGAAACTCCACAACCTCTCCGGGCAGCCTGTTCCAGTGCTCTGTGACGCTTACAGTAAAGAAGTTCTTCCTCATGTTTAAACTGGGTTTAAACTGGCAGAGGGGAGATTTAAACTGGATGTAAGGAGGAAGTTCTTTACAGTGATGGTGGTAAAACACTGGAACAGGTTGCTCAGGGAGGTTGTGGCTGCTCCCTCCCTGGATGTGTTCAAGGCCAGGTTGGATAAGGCCTTGAGTGACCTGTTCTAGTGGGAGGTGTCCCTGCCTGTGGCAGGGGGTTGGAACTAGATGATCTTTGAGGTGCCTTCCAACCTAAACCATTCTATGATTCTACGTTGAGGTGGAACTCCCTATGCTGTAGTTTATACCTGTTGCCCCTTGTAATGTCACAGGGTGCAACTGAGGCTGGTATGGGATTCTGTCCCAAAGAGCCAGACGTCTAATATATGGAAGTGACTTGTAAATTTGATGACGGTAGGGAACTAAAACTGTTTGTCTCAGGTTTTGAGGGGAGACAAGGTTTAATTGAGTTGACAAGTACTTAAAGTCTCTGCAAATCACTGCCTCCAGCAAGTCAGAACAGCAGAGTCTGGTGAACAGCTTTGCAAATTTGCAACTGAACAATGCAGTTCTGAGACACAAGTTGCCCTACTTATCTGAACAGGGAACCTTAAGACAGATCCTCCTCAGAAAAAGGAAATGCAAATACTATTCACAAATTAGGATGGCTTGAGGCAAAACAAGGAGTATGGTAGAGTAACAGGAGGAAACACATCACAGTGAAGGTGGTGTGAGACCTATACAGAAAAGTTTAGAGTACAAAGCTATTTGGTGATAGCTGAGGTGCTGACTAGCAATCATTGATTTCTGCTCAGAGTCTGTATGTACACATGGATGGCTGAATGGAATTGATCACAAGTAGATGCACACAATATGGGGCAGGCATCAGTGTAAGCTTCTGTGGAGACAGCATGATAGTCTCACAGAAACTAATTAAGGCAGAAGCAGGATAGTGGAAACAAGGGAACTACAAAACAACATCAAAAAAGAGGTCATCACAGTCTTCATTACAGAGTAATAAAACCTGTAAGGACCTCTGAAGAGCTCATCTAGTCACTCTTCCACTCAAAGCTGAATCAAGCTTAAAATAAAGTCAGATTGCTCAGGATTGCTCTCTGGATCTATGAAATGCGACAGAGGCCAATGGTTCCTGTAAACAGAACAGGACAGACTGGTTCCAGCGCAAAGCAAGCAATGCAAACCTACTGCTTCACTTACCTCTTTTTGTGTCAGCAAATTAACATCAATCATTTTTGTCTGGATTGGAACCAGGGTTAAGGGTTCAAAAGTCAGGCTCCCTCTGTTTTTGAAATTGTACTGCATTAGAAAGACAAATAGGATTGCACATTTTTAGAAAGAGCTCTTGCTAGATCATCACATTAACTCCTTAGTTCATGTCATCACTACAGAACAACACACACAACATTCAGATGAGAGGGCAGCTGATTACAGCAACTTTTCCTTATAGCTCAAGCAAAGAGTTTCAATATAGACCTTAGTTATTCCTTTCAGTGGTCACTTTTTAAAGGCCATGTCCCAGGTCACAATTTTACAGGACTCTCCTTGAAGACTTTATGGATCGATTTCAGTTTGGCGTTTCTAAAAGCACAACCCAGGCAGACTGGCAACTGCAATGTCAAAATCTGTCTGTAGTTCTGTTTCTGTTACCACTAAAGACTTTATCAGAGAATAAAATGCTGACTTGAGAAGATCAACCAACTCTACAGCAACAACTCCCAGGGGCAGAATTAAAGATGCATCTGATCTTTGATATCCAGACAAAAAAAATATTTTAAAGTAACTCTCCTGTGAGCATTTCAACCTATGGAAACTCTCGAGAAGCAGAACTGTCTTCTGTGCTCCCATCAGCAGTGGAGACCTAGAATTAGTTTTCATCAAAGCAGGGTTTTGATGACCATTGAGTAGGATTCAAGTGTCTGTAATATGGTCCCACCTCATTAAGTTTTACAACCAGTGAGTCATGGAGAAGGGTGCATATTGAGCAGGTCATTCACCTTGGTTTCAGCAGGGATCACCAGGACAACATTTTCTATTCGGATCCCAAAAGACCCATCTTCATAATACCCAGGCTCTGCAAAAACAGTCATTAACTAAGTCACATAGCTGCAGTGTGCAAATGTTTATTCCCTATGGCCAAACTTCCCTTCCATGGCTTTACTCCCCTGAAGTCACTAAGAAATCTTGACATAAGGCATCAGAAACCCCCTGAGTAAGGTAACAGCAAAAGTTCCCAAGTAAAGGAGAAACAAGACAGACAGCCCTTGTGCTCATAGAGTCTCCTTGCAAGCCAAGAGAAAATACAGGGTGTATGCGTTCCAAATACCAGAAACTCTGAAAATATTAATGTCTTTATGAAAGGCAGGTGGGCAACCCCTCCCTCAAAACACTTATTTTAGAGAGTGCTCTCCTGACTCCCTGGGAGGACTTTGCAGCCTTGAAAGAATGCAAGTCTCTCAGCAAACTTTAGCAGGCTGTTAATTCAGTACTGGAAGAATAAGGCATGTAAAGATTTAACAGTTGCCTCAAATAGGCCATAGCAAAGACAGGATTAGCTTCTGAAAGCTTAGTGTCCACCTTGTACTGTAGCCAGCTCCCACTGCAGAATGAGAGGCAGCATGCCAGAACTGGACTGGTCAGCAGTACAGCTCTGCTAAGGTTTGCACTGCAGAAAGCAGTAAACAGGCTTCCAGTACCCAGCTGCAATGATGATTTATGGAAGGTCAAAGAGCTAAGAGTCTTTATCTAGAGAGCTTAAGTGACAAACTGAGGAGGCAGAACTAGAGTTCATGATCCCAACTGTCATTTACACCATTGTCAGATGTATGCACTTTTTAATTTCAAAGAGCTTGGTCCCTCCCCCAGTAAGCAGAGAGACTCTCCAATGCTAAATACCATCAGAGACGATCATGCCAGCCTCCAAGGGCTCATCTGCAAAAGTTTTGTAGCTAATGCCACAAGGACCCTCATGTACGTTTAGGAAAGAGCCAACTCCGTGTCCTGTCCCATGCAGGTAATCCAAACCACAGTCCCACAAGGCAGAACGGGCAAAGGAATCTAGAAGGTGACCTGCAGGTCAAAGGGAAGAGGCAGAAATGGAAATGTGATCAAGTCAAAATCCCTCAGAGATGCTGATAATCACCCTGAAGGCTCAAATCTAGAAAACACACAAAAAAACAAACAAAAATCCCTAGTGCCACCTCCCTCTCAACCGCCTCCCACACCACCCAATAGCCAAAGAAAGGAATTCATTGGATTGTTAAAAGTTACAGGCCAGATTTGGTTAAGTCTTGACATTCAAGCCCTCACTGAACTTAGGAGCCCCTCTCTGTGTTCTGTTAGAAACAGCTTCCTAGAAGCTGCTCTGTTACAGCAACATTGTACTGCTGCTGGGTCTTTCAGGATAGAATCCAGTGGTTTAATGTTCCCCAAAGAATTCAGTACTAGTAGTTGGTGAACTAATCAGCCTGGCCACCCATTGCAGCTTGTTTCAATCACAACGCAGAGAATGGCACTTAAGGACATGGTTTAATTGCCACAGTGGTGTTAGGTTGATGGTTGGAATCAATGATCTTTTCCAACTAGAACAATTCTATGTTTCTATGCACACCAAGCCCATACACATTCCAAGTTCAGACACCCTCCAATTTCAGTGGAGCTTTTTCATGCCACTATGAAGCTGTTTCTTTCTCACCTACCCAAGAATGTAAACTGGAGAGAATGCTAAACAGAGGCACCTTTATGCAAGGTGTCTGATCAGGGAGAGAAAGCTCTGCAACAAATTCACCAGAGGTGAATGTAAGTCACAGCTTCTGCACAACATCAAAACAGCTCCATTCTGTGCCCATTTTCCCATGCTGCTCAAGAGACAAAAGAGATTCCATATTAACTGGAAGAGAATTAGTCAGTCTTTTTGAAGCTAAGAAGTGACCTCTCACTTTGATAGGGCCATAAGTGAAAACCTAAAGACAACAAAAAAGCCACAGATATGTTAAGAGTACCAGTGACTAATGAAAGTCACTTATGACCTTAGAACTACAGCACTTTGAACACCCTTCAGCCTTCCCTCCTTAGAATTTTCAGTGCTGGTCAGTGCTGAGAGAGAAGGCAGCAATAACCCAGAATCCAAAATGTTGTGATGGAAACAGCTAGTTACAACAACATCTGCCCAGCATATGTGGACCTGTCAACCAAACATTGCTTTCAGACCATGAAGGTTCCTCAGAGGTCATTGCTGTGGTCAAAATATTCCAATTCACCAACCTACCTTTGGTTCCATTTGGGAAGATGGCTGCACTCACAGCTACGTGTCCCTTCAGGACATAGGTGAAGCACTCCTGTCAAAAAAAAAAAAAAATGTGCTATAAGTGAACATGAGGAGGGAAAACTTTGTCTTTTCAGAAATCATAGAATCACAGAACGGTCCAGGTTGGAAGGGACCTCCAAAGGTCATCTAATCCAACTCCCTCTGCAGTAAGCTGGGGCATCCTCAGCTAGATCAGGAAATGGAAAGAAAGACTTCATCTTGTAGCAAATTGTAGAGGATCTGGAAAGACTTGCTCATGCCCTCCTATGGCTGGCAATGCCAAAGCCAACCATGAAGAAGAGAAGTTTATATGACTCTAAGATAATCTTCTGGAGAGTGTGTCATAAAGTCAAGACTGTATAAACTCAGTAGCATTCACCTGACCTACATGCCTGATTTTCTTCACAGCTGCAGTTTTACTTCCCATGCATATCCTACAGCATATTTTCATCACCGAGTGAACTATAATGAGGAAATTAGCTTTAATTAAAGAAGCAATTTGAAATTATCAAAATCACATTGCTAAATTTCCAACAGAGGCCTTCTAAGGTAAGTCTGAGACTGGTTTTTGGATATGGTACACTAGACACAAACCGCTAGTGCAGCCTTGCATTAGATACCAATCTCTGCAGTAAATTAAGAACCCCTCAACTCCACTGTTGGACAAGCCAGCAACAACTGTCCTCAGCCTGCTTTTACTGTTTCTTAAAGGAGACATGACATGTTGCAGATGGAAGGCAGAAAGGTGTAATTTTCTGAATCACTCAGCTTATATTTTGGAAGTCTCACAGCCTCCTTTTCAGTCTTTATCAAGTCACTGTCACATATTGTTAAATAAATTATACTTGCTAGAGCATTTGATTATATAGCAACAGGGCACATTACTAATTTGTTTAAGTATTATAATAATAATAATGGTCAGATTGCAAACCACACTGAGATCCCAAACTTACCTTTTCATAGGCTGATGGTGTGCCAAAATGCATTGTCCTGGTCACGTCTGTTGTACCATCTCTTCAGAGGCAAAGATGTGAGAAGCAAACAGATGTGGGGGGAAAGAAAGAACAAAGTGAGAACACACAGAAAACCCAGTCACACTGCAGCAAGCTAAGCAAAAACATAATTGGGTAAAGTCATCTGCTCTGTGCTACACAGAACTGATGATGTAACAGTTCTTAATCTCACAAATTCCTAAACACACATAACAGATGTAGCAACAGTGATACATCCAAAATATTATCTTTCATCTATATCCATCCCAAAGCCCTTTGCAAATTAGAATCTGAACTGCTCATAAAAAAAAAAAAAGATTCTATTCTGAGGTTTAGCAACTCCTACCTGCACATTGAGAATAGGAAAAGCCAAATTTAGTCTATTTGTATGGAAGATTATAGAATCACAGAATTCTAGGGGTTGGAAGTGACCTCCAAAGACCTCCAGAGGTCACTTCAAAGCAGCACCACTTAGGCCAGGTCACAGAGGAACACATCCAGGCAGGTTTTGAAAGTCTCCAGAGAAGACAACTTCCCAACCTCTCTGGGCAGCCTGTTGTAGTGTTCCATCACTCCCATAGTTTTTTTCTCATGCTGAGATAAAATTTCCTGTGATGACCTATTAGCAGCCTAAAGATATATACTAATGCACAGATTAAAGCTACTAGCTCAGGAAATAAAAGTGTAAGGAGGTGCAGTGTCCCTTTCATCCTCAGGATGTTTTGTGTTATGATTTCTAGAAGTTATCCAGTATTTGAATTTGGGTTAGTCTGAGGCGTTGGAAGCTGGCTCAAGGTTCCTTCTACAAACATAATTTTGAGCTTGCTGTCAAAAACAGAGGCTCTTGAAATACTGAGTTTCCTTTGAAACTTATTCCTGTGCCTACGCTTTTCCCCTGCACACACAGACCACGGTCACAAAGAACCCAGGGTTTAGCTTCTCAGCAGGGACAAGCAGAGCATCCCTGTAACAATGCTGTGTTAAGTGCCATTGATGTCCAGCTTACACTGTATTCAAAGGGTTGCTTTTCATAGTGGCACTAAGGAAATTGTTACTTAGGCCATCAGAGGAAAGGGAAAAAGATCTCCTTGTAAAAAAAGTTATCAAAGGATGTCTGTATAGTTCTTTTCAAAGCTCTTCCTGACTGAAAGAACAAAAAGGCATAGCTCTAAAGACAAAGCTTGTCTCAAAAGAGCAGCCAGGCCCGTCCTGCATCTTTCTGAACAAGCCACTTCTCATCTATTTACATTGTTTAAAAACATCACTTTTTTCCTTCTCCATAGAGTGAGAGTTACACAGTAAATAGTTATAGAGATTGAGGCTACTGAATGGCACTGTCCAAACAGCATGAAGTGAGTCAACAGACCTGAAGCCTTCCCAAAATCATACCTGAGACCCAAGCGGCCACTGGGATGAGAAACTGCCTCTGAGTCTCCCTCTGGAAAGGCAGAGCACACCACATGGCAGTGCTTGCCCCACCTTGTCGTGACCTTAACGTCAGCCAAATCTGCCCACAGGACATACAGATCCTGGCAGGGTAGATGCCTTACTCAGCTGTGCAGACTACTGCGTAGGCAGCCAAAGGAAAAAAGAAGGGCAGTTAGGCCTGTTCCCTGCAGCTCTAACAACAATGCACCAGGTAAACAGAGCTGCAACAGAGAGGACACCCACCACCAGTGAGAGTACTGCTACCATTGCACTGGTAATGAGACTCAAGACAGAACTACACTTTTAACTCATCTTCTAGTCAAGATAAGGTTTGTGAATGGCCCTAGTCTTTTGTCCTGAGCCTAGCTCGGCATCTCCTGTCACAGATCACTCAGCCATTGACTGACGCACTTGGCTATGCTCAGAATCCCACCAACTCCCACCTCAGAGGGGATGCAAAGAGCAAGCTCCCCATGAAACAGCACTGCACTCAAAACTACATGCTGCCATGCTCTACAGCAATGGTGAGCTGACCCTGCAGCTGGTCACTGGAAGCAGAAAATGCAGAGGTTCAGCACCTTTCATTCCACTTACTTGTACTGTGCTCCTGAGTCCAGGAGGTAGATCTCGTTCACAGACAGTGTTCTGTTGGTCTCAGGAACTGGTCTGTTCAATTAAACACAAAGTTTTTTGTTCCACAGTTTTAAGGGCTCCATCTCATGTCTGCAGTCCAGAAAACACATTAAGTGCAAGCTTGGATGTGTCAGCTCTGATTTCTTGTGGCAGTAATGGAAATCCCACACATGCTGAGCCAGGGATAATACTGAGGAGTGTATTCGTCTACAGTAAATAGTGCTACAGCACAGAGAATAGCTTTGTTGCCTCCAGCAAAACCCTCAACATCTGTTCCTGGACGTATTTCAGAACAGTTTGCACTTCATACTTGTCCTTCCCAGACTTCCACCCCCCAAAATAGCCCTTTTCTATGGCCCCTAAGCAGATCAGCATCATAATACATGCATGCTGACAGCAGAGAGAGATCTTTATTTAGTAAGTGTGGAAGTTCTGGTGGAATAAAATGAGACAGCAATCAACAGTGACTACATCTCCCTGGAGTAGTCTGTTGTAACTCCAGAAAGAAGCTAGACAGCTCATTCCTGTTGTGTTTGCTGAAGGACAAAAGGAGAAGTTGCTTCTCTTACGTGTAGTGAATGATGGCTCCATTTGGACCTGTGCTTGATATGGTAGCAAAACTCAATTCAACAAAGTCTTTCTGTTGGCTGAAAGAAAAAAATGTGATCACTACAACAAAAGTGAGAGGTGCACACCTGGCACCTGGAGTGTCCCATACTCAATTTCACATCACCTCATCCTTCCTCTTAGCCTTGAAAGCCATTTGGGCAAACACTCATAGGTAGAAGAATTCTACAGATCAAAATGCTATCCTCCCAACCACGTGGAAATCTGGTTTCCATCTCTATCCTTTCCTTACAAGCAGAAAATTCACCACCCAGACCACCCAGGGAAGAAGTGCCCTGAACAATTTTTTCTTCGTTACTTATTTTCTCAAAGGCACTTTTTAGAGGTCCTGCTGACATACATATGTAGTGCTCCTTCTCTATCAGAAGAGGAGAAAATCTAGCTCTGACATCCACTCCTCTCTGTTGAGAAAGTCTCAATCTCATATTTAAGTGTCCTAACCTGCAGCACTCTGTTGCTATCTCAAAAGGAAAGCAGATAGCATTCACAGAATTACATAATGTCATAGGGTGGAAGGAGCCTCTAAAGATCATGCCGTCAAACCCCACCTTGCCAGAGCAGGATCACCTATACCAGATCACACAGGAACACATCCAGATGGGTTCTGAAGATCTCCAGAGAGGGAGACTCCACAACCTTCCCGGGCAGCCTGTTCTGTCACCTTCACAGAGAAAAAATTCCTCCTCATGTTTACATGGAACTTCCTATGCCTCAACTATTCCCCACTGCCCCTTGTCCTGTCATTGGGCATCACCGAGAAGAGCCTGGCTCCCTCCTCTTGGCTCTCACCCTTTGCATACTTGTAAACATCAATGAGGTCATCTCTCAGGCTCCTCCAAGCTAAAGAGCCCCAATCAGGAGCTCACTCAATCTCTCCTCATAAGATAGATGTTCCATTCCCTTAATCATCTTTGTTGCTCTGCACTGGGCTGGGACTTGTATCTCCCAAAAGACCAAATTCTTCCCCAGTTATTTGTTCAAGTGTTCACAAAAATTCCACAGTAATGATTTGTGCTCAGGTAAAATATACTTGCAAGTGAATTGGATTTCTAAAGAACAGAATAAAACCAAAGGATAAAAACACCACCCAGAAAACATCCTCACAGAGGACTTACTTATTACCTGCGAAACTCCTCTGCTTTGTCTGCAGCAATTATTTCTGTCACTGTTCCCTTTGGAACCTAGCGGACAAAGACGTAGTTGAATTAGTACACCAGCAAGCAAAGACAATGCTATATGCTTAAGCAGTGCATTGGGAAACCTAGTCCTGAAATGGCCTCTTTCCAGGTTTTCTGTTCTCATTCTTCAGGGATAACAAAGACAAACCTAGCAATACTGTGTAGGGCATGTGAGAAGCAGGAAGCAGAGATAGTCACGGCAACCCTGACTAGGGACTATTTAGTGCAGTATTCACTTCACTGAGTTACGCACAGAGCTAACATCTCACAAGGCAACACCTCTTCATGGACAGGTTACGCCAAGCTTCAACAGCTCTCTCCAACAGCTCATGGCATTAGCAGATTTTTTATGCTTTTAAATCAGAAATGGAAGCAGTTGCAGGAAAAACAAAGGCTGCTGCATTTTACTTAAGGCGTTTGATAAATTAAACCACAACTTCCTCAGGACTGCACAACAGGCAAAGGGGAGCAAGAGCCAGGTCTCATAACCCCTGAAGCAGAATTCTTGATGTACTCAGACATGTAAAAAGGCACCTTCTGGAAGTTATCAAGCCATCTCCATAGGCAAATTCAACTGACTCAAGAGATGCAGTTGCACAGAAGGAACATGGCTTAGTAAGTTGCTACCTGGCATTCTGCACTTTCGCTGTGTGTACTTCTAAGCCAGAGAAAACAGAAGCAATTTGTCTTTATCCTGTCTTCACTGCACATGAGCATGACTGCAGCTCTTCATTCATAAATGCCAGATTTGTCCATACTGGCAGACAATACTGATTATCACAAGAGTAATTCCAAAGTACCGCACCAAAGTGGTGATGAATTCATGATTTACACTACAAAACCAGAACAAGACAGTACTAACACCAGATCAAGCCTGTTCAGGTCATTTCTCACCTGCTTTGGCCTGTGTAAAATTAATGGGAGTATGTTTTCCAAAACATTCATTCAGCCTTGGATGAAAGGATGATTGAAATCTGCCTCAAAAAACAGATAAAATCACAACTGTTTCCCCACTTTTAGCAAAAGAACCATAAAGACTATCAGAAAGTTTATGCTGATGGAGAATTGTACATAGCAGTAACATCTCCAGGTTAAAAAAAAAATAAATTAAAAAATACACTACCTCTTTCTCCAGCCAGTTAAAGAGTTCACACAGGGCAACAGCATCTTTAATCTACATTAAAAGAAAAGAGAACAGATTTATCAAGCCTAGTAAAAACAGGTTTTGAAGCAGAAGAATTCAACCTGCAAGGTTTAGAAACACAAAGGGATGATCGAAGAGGTCTTTCCAGGTTCTGCATCCTGTATGTAATTAATACAAGTATGGGAAATATATCTGGACAATTAAATAAACACTGATAAAGGTTTACTGCAGGAAAGTATCTTACCGTGGAGAATTACTAAGCACTCAGCAAACANTCACAGAATTACATAATGTCATAGGGTGGAAGGAGCCTCTAAAGATCATGCCGTCAAACCCCACCTTGCCAGAGCAGGATCACCTATACCAGATCACACAGGAACACATCCAGATGGGTTCTGAAGATCTCCAGAGAGGGAGACTCCACAACCTTCCCGGGCAGCCTGTTCTGTCACCTTCACAGAGAAAAAATTCCTCCTCATGTTTACATGGAACTTCCTATGCCTCAACTATTCCCCACTGTCCCTTGTCCTGTCATTGGGCATCACCGAGAAGAGCCTGGCTCCCTCCTCTTGGCTCTCACCCTTTGCATACTTGTAAACATCAATGAGGTCATCTCTCAGGCTCCTCCAAGCTAAAGAGCCCCAATCAGGAGCTCACTCAATCTCTCCTCATAAGATAGATGTTCCATTCCCTTAATCATCTTTGTTGCTCTGCACTGGGCTGGGACTTGTATCTCCCAAAAGACCAAATTCTTCCCCAGTTATTTGTTCAAGTGTTCACAAAAATTCCACAGTAATGATTTGTGCTCAGGTAAAATATACTTGCAAGTGAATTGGATTTCTAAAGAACAGAATAAAACCAAAGGATAAAAACACCACCCAGAAAACATCCTCACAGAGGACTTACTTATTACCTGCGAAACTCCTCTGCTTTGTCTGCAGCAATTATTTCTGTCACTGTTCCCTTTGGAACCTAGCGGACAAAGACGTAGTTGAATTAGTACACCAGCAAGCAAAGACAATGCTATATGCTTAAGCAGTGCATTGGGAAACCTAGTCCTGAAATGGCCTCTTTCCAGGTTTTCTGTTCTCATTCTTCAGGGATAACAAAGACAAACCTAGCAATACTGTGTAGGGCATGTGAGAAGCAGGAAGCAGAGATAGTCACGGCAACCCTGACTAGGGACTATTTAGTGCAGTATTCACTTCACTGAGTTACGCACAGAGCTAACATCTCACAAGGCAACACCTCTTCATGGACAGGTTACGCCAAGCTTCAACAGCTCTCTCCAACAGCTCATGGCATTAGCAGATTTTTTATGCTTTTAAATCAGAAATGGAAGCAGTTGCAGGAAAAACAAAGGCTGCTGCATTTTACTTAAGGCGTTTGATAAATTAAACCACAACTTCCTCAGGACTGCACAACAGGCAAAGGGGAGCAAGAGCCAGGTCTCATAACCCCTGAAGCAGAATTCTTGATGTACTCAGACATGTAAAAAGGCACCTTCTGGAAGTTATCAAGCCATCTCCATAGGCAAATTCAACTGACTCAAGAGATGCAGTTGCACAGAAGGAACATGGCTTAGTAAGTTGCTACCTGGCATTCTGCACTTTCGCTGTGTGTACTTCTAAGCCAGAGAAAACAGAAGCAATTTGTCTTTATCCTGTCTTCACTGCACATGAGCATGACTGCAGCTCTTCATTCATAAATGCCAGATTTGTCCATACTGGCAGACAATACTGATTATCACAAGAGTAATTCCAAAGTACCGCACCAAAGTGGTGATGAATTCATGATTTACACTACAAAACCAGAACAAGACAGTACTAACACCAGATCAAGCCTGTTCAGGTCATTTCTCACCTGCTTTGGCCTGTGTAAAATTAATGGGAGTATGTTTTCCAAAACATTCATTCAGCCTTGGATGAAAGGATGATTGAAATCTGCCTCAAAAAACAGATAAAATCACAACTGTTTCCCCACTTTTAGCAAAAGAACCATAAAGACTATCAGAAAGTTTATGCTGATGGAGAATTGTACATAGCAGTAACATCTCCAGGTTAAAAAAAAAATAAATTAAAAAATACACTACCTCTTTCTCCAGCCAGTTAAAGAGTTCACACAGGGCAACAGCATCTTTAATCTACATTAAAAGAAAAGAGAACAGATTTATCAAGCCTAGTAAAAACAGGTTTTGAAGCAGAAGAATTCAACCTGCAAGATTTAGAAACACAAAGGGATGATCGAAGAGGTCTTTCCAGGTTCTGCATCCTGTATGTAATTAATACAAGTATGGGAAATATATCTGGACAATTAAATAAACACTGATAAAGGTTTACTGCAGGAAAGTATCTTACCGTGGAGAATTACTAAGCACTCAGCAAACATTGGCTTTACTCCACCCATGACTTTCAAGTCTCTTTTGCTTCAGGGCACAAGATCTTGCATTACAGATTGCGGAAGGTAACTACACAACACATCCGGGGATGTGTTTGGACACAAGAGCACCAAGCCTCTGTCATACAGCTTCTGGTTTCCCTCTTGCCTGATGACTCCAATTTTTCTTCCCTGGCATGCCAAGGCCAAGAAGCAGGAGACAAGTGCATAGGAGTAAGGCACAATTTCGTCCTCAGGAGGCAGGTGATAAAGTGTCTCTTCTCAGCACAAGTATTTTTACTTACCCTTAAACAGCAGGGAAAGAAAAGCTTTGAAATAGAAAGCAGGAGATCCCAAGAAGCTAGGAGAAAATATGAGACAAGCCTAGAACTGCCAGCCCTGCCTTATCTGGCACACTTCTTCTGTTGTGAAAACTGCTGCCTGAAAATTAACAGCAAATAAAGAAGAGAAAACTTCATCCCCAACATACACCTATTTCACAGGCAGCTTCCTGTGAAATCAGCCTCATTTCCAGTGTCATGATAACGACAGAAAAACAGAGTGCTTTGAGGACACTGGCTGCTTCGGAACATCTTGGCCTGTGTTTTGCACCATATGTTGAAGAATTTCTGTGTTTGTTCAAGTGATAACAATCGGAACACTCCACTGAGAAAGACAACAGAACTAGCAAAGGGGAAAGAACATCTCTTTGAGGGCCCATATTCTAAACAACACTTCTCAATTCTGCACAGACTCCCACCAGAGCAGGGTTGGATCCTCACATTATTACAAATGTTGTTCTTTACTCCAAGGGAATGCTAAATAAGCAAAAAGCCTGCTTTGGTAGCAGTCCATGTCTGACAGAAAACCATCTTTATCCTGCCATCCAAATTCTCATTTATTTTCTAATCCAAAACACTGAAACCAAAAGGAAAGTGTCATTTCTTTCCCTAAATGTAAAGCAAACTTCTTTTCATGTGCAAGGAGGCTCTCAAGGCTTCACTTACGTGTGCTCTTCTCATGCCTTCTGTTTCTGATGCGTTCTTCACAGCTTTTGCAATGCAGATGGGGGTATATAGGGTGAGGTATCGGTAAGCCTGCAGCAGAAGGACAGGGATTACTCATGGATTAGTCAGACTACATAATCCTACAGGTTTAATAACTCAGCCTGGCCACAATTTTTACTTTGGCAGTCTCTCTCTTCCTTCAGGACTGTGAGGTACTGGTTGCCAGTAGGCAGCTAAGTGCGCTGAGGAAAAAACAAAGAGAATCACCAAATCACAGAACCATTCCAGTTGGAAAAGACCCTCAGGATCAAGTCCAACTGATATCCCTACTCTACAAAGTTCACCCTTAAACCACATTCTCAAGCACCACATCCAAACGACTTCTAAATCCATCCAGGGTCGATGACTCAACCACCTCCCTGGACAGCCCATTCCAATGCCTGACCACTCTTGCTGGGAAAAAATGTTTCCTGATGTCCAGTCTAAACCTACCCAGTCACAGCTTGAAGCCTTTCCCTCTTGTTCTACCACTATTTACTTGTGAGAACAGACTAGCAGCAGCCTCTCCACAATGTCATTTCAGGTAACTGTAAAGCAGTCCATGACTTCCACAGGGAAATCCAAGGAACTAAGAGGTCAGCAGCTTGTTATGAATCAAGGTGAAGATTTAGGTATCCTAAATACCATACAGATCAATGCCTGAGCCATGAGTTTCCTGTTGCTGATGCACACTAAAGGCACACCAATTCCAGGGACTAAAGTGGAACTTAGGTTATGTGAACATCTAAAAAAGTCGCAGACAAGACAAAAAAAAAAAAATCACAGAAACATTCAGGTTGGAAAAGAAGCTCAGGATCACCAAGTCCAACCGACAGCAAATCACCTTGACTTGTTACCTGTTACCCTTAAGCAGCAGGGAACAAAGCATACCCAGACCAGGCACTGAGCATTGGAGTTGAACCTGGCAGGCCCCCAAGGTTCTAGCTCCTCCAGCACTGACCATCACCACTCTGACAGCTCTGGCAAACACATTGAATCCTCACAAACCATGAAAGGCCTTTGCAAAGCTAAGCTTTGCATACTGCCCACTTCTGAAAAGAGCTTACATCAACCATTTCAGACAAAGCTTCCTGTGCTTGGATGAGATGGCCCTGCACTAAGAACTTGTAACTGATCCCATACCACTGTGTGCTTCCCCAGTTATCTGCTGTCCTTAGATTAGCAGGAATGTTTGGCTTCAAAAATTCTCTGAGGTGACTTGCACACTTGGCATCAGAAGAAGAAACAAAAATTAAATCTTTTGTACCACAGTCCTCTGCTCATCACATATCAAGAGACGGGATGGGCACTAACATAAGCACAGCCCAAGCAATGCACTGCTCTCCTACTCTCAGTGCACCCACACACAAATAAACAGCACTCAAACTCGTGGGAAAGGTCTGGTAGATCCTCACAGCAGATCAATTTCACACAAATCCTACAGGCTTCTAGTTTGCCAATTCTTGAAAAGAGCAAGACAACTACACTGGATTATGCAGAAAATGAAGCACTGAAGAAGCCACAAGAAAGTCATGAAAGCCCTTGTTGTCAGAGTCAGGACAAACCTTCTCAACAGTCAGGTTCCTTTGGCTTACCTTTTACAGATACTGATAGGCTCTATTAATCTTCTGTGAAAATGTGGATTTACATGCAGCTGCAGGCAAACCTATAAAGGGTTTGCAGATCTGCATTTAATAATGGACTGGACTTTTGCCAGCGTCAATATTTGGCTTTGATGGAGACAGACAATAGATGGACTTCAAAGCACCCCAGGCCAGTTGCTCAGCTGGTGTAAAGTGGTACAGAGCTGGAGAAAAATACCCAGCATGAGAATCATGAAAATCTTTTGACTTTTTCGGTGACTCCCTAAGTGGTTTTTAATCAAAATGCTGCAGTCCTTCCTCTCCTGCTTTCTACTGCAGAGAGCTCTTTGAGGGAGGGATTCCCCCATTGCACATAGAGGGCACATAGCACTGTAATGACTAAAACTTCCAGTGCTAACATGGTAAATAATGTCACTACAACCCAGTACATTCCTTGATCTAGGGCAGACCTACCATACTTCTCCATATGAATGGTCTGTGTAAATCATCTACAGCAACTTACCCAAACTGGGGTTAGCCTCCTGACTCCAACTACAGCAAGGGGTATTCTACTCTGAAGGCAAAAAAGCAACAATGATTTATCCTCAATAGTTCATAGACTCTATGCTTTCTCTTCCCTGAACAAAAGAGAGCAGGCAAAATGTCAGTATTCTGTATTGAGGCCATCTTCACCTATGGAATGATAGTGTCAGAAGATTTAATCCTGAGCAGGGCCAAAAATCTGTCTGTCTTGCTCATGTACATCTTGCTGGATTTTAAAGCAAAGAAAAACACCCATGCAAGGTAAATTGCATATTTACCTCAAGTCAGTGCAAAGGCACAGAGAGACACAATCCACATTAAAAAGATCACTGAAAACAGCAAATTGTTTCAGACCTGTTTAGTTTTGCCTCCTGTCCTGATGCACCAAGTGCAATGAAGGTATTAAAATATGTAAGTGAATGCAGCACTGGAGAAAAATATAATGTATAGTTTCTGCTATTTAGGCTATGTAAACTGGAGAGTTTAAGATGAGATTTGTGCTGGTACAAAATTGTGGCAGCCCGGGAATACACAAATAAGGTTGTTCTTGGGCATCTGCCTTTTGGAAGACACAAAGCTGAGACCACTCTTAAAATTCCTGTAAAGAGAAAAGCCCTCAGGCCCTACAAGTTAAGCCTGTTACCATGGGTATGGTTGTATCATACACACACCTGCAACACAGTTGTGCAGTACATAAAATAGGGAGGAGATATCTGCTTGCCTGGTAGTGGTAGAAACCTGGTAAACATGGACTTGTAGCCAAATACTTTTCACAATTTTAATTTTTCTTCCAGCATCCCCTTCATCTGAGACCTGCAATTCTCAGGTGAGAAGCCTGAACTGTTTAATATTCCAGTACAAGCACAGATTCTGTTCAGAGAGTCCCTGACTTCTAACTGTATTTACTCAAAGTATCTGCCAGGTACTAGGTATCTCTGTAAACTGGATGGCATTTCAGAGAATGTGATCTCTAGCAAACAAGATGCATGGAAATTGGCATATTTCTCCATGGTTGCTGCTGTGTCCTTCCTCAGGTATCTCCTTTGGGGTCTGTTGGAATGTTAGGCGGACTGCAGGGCTCCTAGAGAGCTGTGGTCAAGTACAAGGGTAAGATACAGCAAGTAAAGCTCTACAACAATTATTCTGATGCTACAACTGCCCCTCAGCAGATACACTCACTGCATAGACAACCAGTGCCTGCAGGTGATTTGTGTCCTCACAAGGTTCCCTGCTGCAACAACTCTGTTGCCCTGTCCCTCCTGTCTTCGGTACAAGACGTTGCATATTGCCTGATATCCTCAAGCCACTGAAATAAATAAGGGGAACTATCATCAGACACTCAGATCGAGACCAATGACCCCTCACAAAAGTCTTGCTCAACTTCTCTGATTCATTTTCTCCAAGTTTCCCAGCTCTTCCTGATGGTTCACATAAGACTGATGCTCCAGTCATGGGTAGAATGACCTGAGTTCACCCTGCTGCCTCTCTCCCTCCCCTCTCCCACTGCACTTGTCCTGAGCTGACAATTCTTTGGCTAAATCAGCTTAGTGAGTTGGAAGGGCAGCTCCAGCAAAAGCAACCTGAGGATTAACCACCCTTCAATACCTCAGCATGGCTGGATGCCTTCTGCACAAGCTCCAGCCAGCACCGTGCTTTGCTGAGGCCAGTTGCCCTCAATACCATTCCCAACCATGCTGAGCAGAGAGGAGAAAAGTATTTTCCCTTGCAAGGGCCACTAACCTTGGGAATGGCCTCAGTCAGAGCATAGCTGGCTTTGTCACTGAGCCACACTTTCTCCTTGGGTGAGAGACCTGCACCAACAGCCTGCAGCTCTGACAGGATAGATCCATAGGGCATCACATGGATTTTAAACTCAGGCTCCAGGGTGGAGTCAAGCTGTAGGTGCTCCCTCACAGCTGGGTCCATCATCCGGTCACCATCAATGAAGAGCCTGAGAAACATATTGGACAGAGCAGATAAGCAGGACCACATCTGACAACAGCTGGGGTAAAGGAATGAAGGAGAAACCATTCTGTTGTCATCTCAGTGAGAAAGGAGTTCACTAATTATATACTATATTTGTCCCTTATTGTTTTAACCACTGGCCTGCACGCAGCTTAAATCCTGCTTTGAAATGAAGATGTAGCAACCAGCTGAGAGGAAAGAAGCTGACAGCATTTTTGTTTGTAAGACACATTCAATGCATCTGCATCCCACCACCAGGCTTCAAGCAGATAAGAGTAAGAGAGGCAGGAAATGGCCACTATCTAATTTCTGGAAATGGAAAAACTACTGTTCTTCTATGTTCCACATTGTTCTTGCTTCCACTGAACTGAATATGTGCTCAACTTTCACACACAACCTGTACTCACCCATTCAGGTTTTAGAATCATAGAATCATAGAATCATAGAATGGTAAGGTTGGAAGGGACCTCAAGGATCACCTAGTTCCAACCCCCTGCCATAGGCAGGGAAACCTCCCACTAGTACAGGTTACTGAAGGCCTCGTCCAACCTGGTCTTGAACACCTCCAGGGAGGGAGCAGCCACAACCTCCCTGGGCAACCTGTTCCAGTGCCTCACCACCCTCACTGCAAAGAACTTCCTCCTAACATCCAGTCTAAATCTCCCCTCTGCCAGTTTTACCTCAGGTGCATCTAGCTAGAAGCTTGGGAGATGCCTCTAAAAATTTGTACTTGCTGAGGCTCATTATACCAGGCAGTCATCACAGCCTCTGTAGTTTTGCAGTGACTCAACAATGACGTAAGAAGTTTTCCAATGTCCAGGCCAGAGATGGTTCTTGCCCACATTTCAGCCAGGGCTCCAAGGGCCCCCTGTGTTATCTAAGGGTGACAGAGGGGTCAGCCATCATACCCAAGGTCACCCAGCAAGTCAGCCAAGGTACTGAGAAGCACAGTAGAGCTCTTGGCTGCCTCTCCAGCTCTGATCAAAGGAGGAGAATAATTAATGTAGAAGACATAAGTGCTCAGAAAGGACATTAAAGTGCCTGAGTATAGGCATTTCGAAGAGACACATGCTTTGTTAGAACAGCTTTCCCACAAAAAATGCATCTTGGGGAAGAGAAGAGGGGAATGCAAGTACCTGATTGTGTTCATTCCTACGACGGTGTATGCAAAAAACACAGGATTGTACTCAACATCAGAGCCTCGGAGGTTGAAAAGCCCTGGAAAATAAGAACACAAAGAATCACACTCCTGGTTCATCTTCTGAAACATCACAGAATGCCAAAACTCATCTCAGCAAAACACAACCAAGCCAAGTCGTCACGGGTGCAGGCTGCGGGTCCAGCTCCCAGCCATGTCCCATGTCCTGCTGCTTTTCCACCAATTCTAATTTGTGGCCAGCAGATGGCACCAGAACTGCAGTTTAAACACCCATCGGACAAGGAAATAGGGGGTTAACTTCTGCAGTGGGGCTGGCTTGGAAGAAAGCAGGTACAGGCCAAAAAAAGGACGTGTGGAAAAAAAAAATAGCATTTGCCATTTCTGGTCTGTGCAATGCAATAAAAGTTCATTTCTCAACAGCCAGAAGACTGAATTCAAAGTTACAAGTTATCATTTCGCTCCAATCCTTCTTCTGGCACTTGAGGGAACAGGGAAACACAATGGGCAAAGACTAAAACACTCCAAAAAGGCCTCTCATTTAAGTGCCTCAAAATCTCAGATTCAGACTGCATACTCTTAGGGTTTCTTTTCACAAAGATTTTACCCCAGCAAAGTCAAGAGGGGAAAGAGATGTTCAACATTTCCAAACTCCTCATTTTAGGGTCAAATAAAAACCCCAGGATACCCAATTAGTTGAAATGAGTTACTCAAGGCATTAAGGTCAGTCAGCAGGACAGCTGGGAAAAGAACCAAGATGTCCTAAATCACAACCCAGCACTTTATTCATTGAGCTGTGCAAATTCTGACACAAATTAAAAATAGTTTGATTCTCCCCAGGGATGGAGTAGGTCACTTGAAAGCAGGAAAGAGCCACAAAGAACTCTTTACTGCATGGGTACAAACTTCGTTGCTCAGCCGACTTCCAATGCAGTAAGAAGGGAATGGCCTCCTCTGTGGCTCTCTTTCTGTTGCCAAAGATTTGTCTGGAGTTTAGTACAGTGAAATGAATTGGATAAAATTAAAGACAACTTATCCCTCTTCCCTCTTTAGAACAGGAAATCACATAGGCATACAGCAGTAAGCTTCTCTCATGATCTCCTCTGGTCCATCTTAAAACCCTTGATTTATAACCAAGCTTGGCTTTGCTGGAGACATTTAATCTGAAACCACCTCAGGGCACCAATTTATCATTAATTTAATTGGAGATGCGCCTGAAAAGGTGAGACAAACAATCTCAGCTCACGCAGCCCTCCCCAGGGAAGAGTCATATTCACCACTCTCTGAAGCACTCCTTTAATGAAACAGGCTCATTGCTCAGTGTCCCAGATGCAAGAGAGCCCAGAGATCTCAGCAAGCTGGCTTCACCCAGAGACAGAGAAGTTGCAGTGTCAGTGCTGGAGCTCACAACACACCATCTTCATGTCTACCTTTCCAGACCAGAGACATGTGGCACAGACATTAGCAGCACTCATGCTGACAGTGCTGTGTTCCTGCTGCACCAGGCTGTGCACCAGTGATTTCATCACAAAGGATATAAAAGCACTAATAACAACAGTCCCAGTGAAACCATTGCTGTTTCTGGCTATTCTCCCTTCCTACACACTGGGCTCAGAGCCAGGATGTGGAGTCTTAGTCATTCAGAGGCCTAAAACACAGAGGGGACTCTCTAGTGGGACCCTGGGTTGAACTGATCTGGAAAGACAAGTTGAACCCTGACTTACTTATTTCAACCAAAGCATCTGCCAAACACTGGAGAGACAGAGTGACTTAAAAAGTCATGATGATTAGGAAGATTACTGTGAATACTATGTACCCCACCCTTGCCTTATGTATACAAAGCCACATGTTCCATTGCTTTGTTTATAACCCAGCCTCCACAGCAGAAAACAGTCTCCATCTTCCCACAGGGTGAGGCAGCATCAGGGTATTTTACAGCCAGAAAATCTCACCAGTGGGGTTTTTTTCCTTCAAAGTACCTCAGGCTTTATCTGTCTGTCTATCCATCTGCCTATCTATCTATCTATCTGCCATCTATCTATCTATCTATCTATCTATCTATCTATCTATCTATCTATCTATCTATCTATCTATCTATCCATCCATCCATCCATATATATATAATCCAGGTTCTGCCTGGGTTGTTTTACCTAGGTGGCGTTTTGCTACATTTCCCCCACCAAAGATGTACTCAGTAGCTGTGCTGGTGTAGTAAGGCACTGTCCAGAAACACAGTCTTGCTGTTTGTGACCTGTTATCACCACTACATCTCATACAAGTTAAATGACCTTTAACAAACAATGTTCTAAGTGCCTCTCACCCTGGCAGGGTTCTTCCTTCCCAAGGCAGGAAGAACGTTTATTTTGTAGGAAGAAAGGAGAAAGGAGATGTAAATCCTTACATGCTACTTCATCCAAGGCTGTTACCACAAACCACAGGACTTTCCTCTCAGCCATTTTTGAACGAAGGGCTACAATTTTATCTCTCCAGCTGACCCCTGAAAAACACAGCATGAAAAAATACAGTCAACAACTTTACTGGGGATGATGACACAAAACACTGGACTTTGGAGGTACCCAAAGCACACTGTGCTTGTGCTCTTCACTCCTTTCTAGTAACAATGTAAACAAACTAGTGCAACCAGCAGGACCAGGGAAGTCATTCTGCCCCTGTACTCAGCACTGGTTAGGCCACACCTTGAGTACTGTGTCCAGTTCTGGGTTTCTCAATTTAAGAAAGATGTTGAAGTGCTTGAATGTGTCCAGAAAAGGGCAACAAGGCTGTTGAGGGGGGCTGGAGAACAGCCCTATGAAAGGTTGAGGGAGCTGGGTATTCAGCCTGGAGAAGAGGAGGCTCATGGGAGACCTTATTGCTCTCTACAACTACCTGAAAGGAGGTTGTAGCCAGGCGGGGGTTGGTCTCTTCACCCAGGCACCCAGGGACAGAACAAGAGGACACAGTCTCAAACTGCACCAGGGCTGGATGTTAGGAAAAAATTCTTCACAGCAAGAGTGATTGGCATTGGAATGGGCTGCCCAGGGAAATGGTGGAGTCCCCATCCCTGGAGGTGTTTAAGAGGAGTTTGGATGAGGCACTTAATGCCATGGTTTAAGTCAGTTAGAAGGGTGAGGTGCTAGGTTGGACTCAATGATCCTAGGGGTCTTTTCCAACCTGGTTAATTCTGTGATACTGCCCTTCCAGACATCCATGGATTTATTTTGAGCTTATCTAGTCTCTAGTAAATGGTTATTTGGAGTTTTGAGGAAGATGGGGTCATTAGCTGAGGTCAAATCACCTCCTTGACCTTTTCACTGTGGATCACGTTGTGCTGCAGTAATGTTTCTTTCCCTACTTTTTAAGTGGAAAGCAAAGAGGGATAGGACAGTAGAAGCAGTTCCCCTCTTTTGGGAGTTAAGCTTCTCACCTGTGTAACTCAGGTCGAGTGGGATGAGAGGCTTGCAGGGGCGCTGAGGACAGTCTGTCCAGATAGTATCAATCAGGTTTTCTTTGACAGGCACAAGGTCGTGGCCGGCACTTCTCAAGGCTTTGGACATACTCTTCCACTGGTCTGCCAAAGGGAAAAGTGTCAAGAGTGATGGCTTTAAAGGACACACACTGTTTCAATAATGTCCCCATTCACAGGGAGCAAGCACAAGAATCTGAGTCACTCCATTTCCTTCCATCCTCTCCTTCTTCCCAGTCCCTTAAAAAACAAAGCAAAACCTATTGTAGTTACAGTTCCACAAATTCAGCCACTACAGCCAGCAGCAGATACAGGTACAAAACCTCCCAGCCCCAGAGTCTCATGAGCTGAAACACTGCTTCAGCTAGGCGACAGAATGCACCAGAAGAAGCCACATGAAGCTGTTGTAAGCATGTCTGCTATTCTAGTGCAGAAGTGTACGCTAGATCTAAATGAGATGAAATAGGGTTCCACACAGCCATGAAACCAATCTTTAGTGCATCTGAATCAAGCGTTTCCTCTTGCATCCAGTGACCTTTGAATTGGGCACCATGTTCTGAAGCACGAGTAGATGGATACTTATTCATCTGATTAAAATGGTGCCTGTGCAGGAAGGTGTTTCTTACAGAGAAAGCTGCAAAGATGCCAAGACCACTGAGAGAGAGTAACAGCGTAGAGTTTTGCCTGGGTCTTCTGGTTCACACACTGGACAAGACATTCAAAGACTTTGTACTGAAGTGCCCACGAAAAGTCACAGGCACAAACAAAAGATCTTGGAATCTCTTCTGGATCAAGGCTCTGCTTTTCAGTCAAGGTCTCTGCAACACCAGAGACTATTTCTCATCCCTTGTGTTTCAGAGTCAACGCCAATACAATGGAGTTCTCCAACCTGTTTTTCGTCATAGTTTAATCCACCGCCTCATCTGGACTGAAACATAGTAAGCTACATATCATCACACAACAGATTAGTCAGAGAAGCAGAGCAGTAAAATCTAGTTGTCCAACCTACAATTATAAAATCAAGTAAAACCAACCAGCTGGAATGATGAATGGGTCCACTCCCACCTTCGAGCCTTCTGGGAGGACACTCACTAGCCAGTCCTCCTGAGTTGGTGTATCTTTCAGACCTACACAAATTTTGAAAAACAAAAGAAGTTCACAGAAGCAGTCAAACTGGAGCATTCCCACATTACCCAAAAAGTCCAAGCTAACACATCAGATACATCTACTCATGTTCATGGTTACAGGACACTAAAGAAGCAGCAGCAGTGTACCAAAGATGTCCCTAAGGCCCTGCATGATGGGGTTCACAAGCTGTAACATGTGTGAAGTCACCAAGCAGCCTGTGATTGTTCTCTGTTTGTCAGTGGAGCAGTATCCCAGCCTCCTACATACCCATTCTCATGAGTGTCCAGTTGTTATCCATTTGATGTGCAGCCTGCAGGAAGTAGCGTCCATCTGTCCACATGGCTGCATGCTGTTCAGTTACTATGGCAGTACCTAAGCAGAAAGGCAGAAAGATAAGGTGACTTAGAGGTGGGGAGCCACCACACAGAAAAACAGACAGCAGAAGGCCTGTTTGGAATGTGCTCCAATTCCCCAAAAGGCAGCTCTGCTTACTGCTCAAAAGTCAGTCCAGTTTGAGTGGAGATACTGAGTTTCCCCAGCATCCCAACCTTCCAAATTAGAGACAGCATGCACAAGGATGCAGCTTAATGAACTGCCTCCGATGAATTGAACTTAAGCATATCAGACAGTCTGTGGAAATGGGGTTTTCCAAGCCTTCTGTAACACAGACTGTGGTCTTCACTTGGCTGTTGTCACAGCAAGGCATACTGCACATCCCCACTTTCCATCGCATCTTAAGGGGAGAAAGTCTGGGCTGCAGCCATCCACAATACCAGCTGTTGCCAGGCTAGCAGAGGTAGGCATTACTCCCTGCTGTCAGCTGCACCCCTTTCCCAAGTGTTACAGCTCTAGCAAAGATAGCTAAAGATGAAATATGAACATACAACTTCTGCTGGTTTCAGTGTGTGTCCCGTTCGTGACTCCAGATGGAGGGATACGAGAGACAGCTGAGGGGCAATATCATCTCAGCAAGGCACTCTAGCTGGTGAGTGGAAAAAAATACCAACTGTGGCACAAATAGAAATTGAATCCAACTCTTTTGAGTCTGTGCACCTTGACCATATCTTCTGTCACTAGAAATTGAAGCCCAGATTAGCAGAGCAGTTTCCAAATATGAACTGTCTGCTACCAAACTCCCCACAAGTGAACCCCATTTTAAGCTACTTCAACTTTTAAAGATGAAACAAGACCAAAAGGTAAGCCCTTGTGTGAAACATCACCAATTTGCTGAGTGCTAGGCTGGGAACAGAGGCCTTCCGAGGGCTCAAAATAGCAAGGAAGGTTATGAAGAGGTCATGCAGAAGGCATGAAATTAATATAGGATTCATGTTATCCATTAACAGCAGCCCACAACCCTGGATTTATCACCTTCCACATGAGGTCCCAGAGCAGGTCATAGGAACTGCTGAATGGACTTCCCAAACACATAGGTAGCAGTATTTATTAAACCAGTTTACAATTGGGGAGAGGGGAAAGACCTCAAAAGACTAAAGTGACTTTCCAGTAATCACATAGCAGAGTCAGTTCCAGAGCTTAGGGCACACTTAGGATAAAAACTAGGTCTCCTGAAACACAGACCTATCCTACAGCCAAGAAAACATCCTGTCTCGGCAAGATAAGCAAACTTTTCCACAGCGTTCAGTTTCCAAATGGAGTGTTTCTGGCCCTGGCTCTGTTTAAACAGAAAGGCTAGCTAAAGTCCACCTACTATTCACCCAGCCCAAACAGGCAATGCAAAAATCTGCTTGTACTGGCTGCACATGAAATAAAAGTACCATAGATTACAAGCACCACACTAAAGAGTTAACAGGATTTTACTTTATGAGAGGTTCATTCAGGGGTCAAACGTTTTCTGAAAACTTGTTATTGCACTGTTATTACATAATTCCAGTGGGTAGTCACCACAGAATTCTGCAGACATTGAAACGGGAAGAAAACAGTTCAAACAAGCTGGATGGGGTTCCTTTTCCATTCTGCCTCTGCACCATGAGTAAGACTGTTTCTTTACAGGGGAATTAATACATTAGCAAGAACCCAAGTTCTGGAAAGGTACCTGCAGAGCCATCAAATCCAGAGATGAATGCTCGTCTGCAATCACAAGGTGCCATGTACTCGCTCTAGAAAACAAGAGGCAGCAATTATTTATAGAAGCAGGGGAAAAAAAAAAGATCAGCTGATGAGAAATACTTTGATAAGCTTTGGACACCACAGAGAGAACAAAATGAGTTAAAAAATCCTAGGCTCTACTTTGCTGGAACATTTAATCATCTGTGATTATATTGCATTTATGTCCAACTGGGTTTTGTTTTTGGTTTGTTTTTTTTTCCCTTAAGCTGCAGCACTTTTCTCCCACAAAAGTCTGTAAACAGTGAAGTGCTTCAGAGTTTGCAGATGTTTATTTCACACTCAGCCTCCCTTTTGGGCAACAAACAAATGCTGCCTTTGAAGCTGCAATGTGAAAGGAAGGGAAACTAGAAGCACCCCTTGATCTCGGAGACCAGAGTAATCAGGGCATAAAATCTGTGAAACTCACTATCTCCAGTGAAGTCTACTCACTGCCTGTTTTAAGAATTCCTTTAAGACTTACTTTCCCACAACAATCACAGAATCACACAGAATCATAGAATGTCAGGGGCTGGAAAGGACCTCAAAAGATCATCCAGTCCCACCCTCCCCTGCAGTGCAGGATCACCTATACCAGATCACACAGGAAGGTGTCCAGGCATGTTTTGAATATCTCCAGAGAGGGAGACTCCACAACCCACCCTGGGCAGCCTCTTCCAGCGTTCTGCCACCCTCAGAGGGAAAAAATTCCTACTCACATTTACATGGAACTTCCTATGCCTCAACTTCCACCGTTGCCCCTTGTCCTGTCATTGGGCATCACCAAGCAGAGCCTGGCTCTATGTTCTTGGCACTCACCCTTTACATATTTATAAACATTGATGCGGTCACCTCTCAGTCTCCTCTTCACCAAGCTAAACAGCCCCAGCTCCCCTCAGGCTCTCCTTGTAAGAGAGATGTTCCATTCCCTTAATCATCTGTGCGGCTCTGTGCTGGACTCTCTCAAGCAATGACATTGAAAGGAAATCATCGAGCTGATAAAACTTTAAAACTTTAACTCTTAGGATCATGCTTAATCAGACACTGATCCTCTGACTCCTTCCCTCTCTACTCAAAACCCAACTACACCAGAAACCACCAGACCATGTTTTGATGCGGTATCCAAAACTACTCATTCATCCTCAACCCAAAACCATCATGACTTGTGTTTGTGGACACAACTGTTGGCAGCATTACAGAAGAGCCTGCGAGTGCACAGATATCTGACATTCACAGGAGATCCCAAAATTAAAAGGAAAACTGAACCTTGAAATGGCCCACACAACATTTTTATGGGATTCCATCCCGGTAAGTTTAGAGGTCAGAACCTCTCAGTAGGCCTGTTAATTAATTAGTACAAATCGGCTTAATCCAGGCTGACAGTGTTGATGTTTGATCTGCACACCCCCTGGATTTGTACCTTCAAATGGTTTGAAGCCAAAGACTCTTTCTCTGCCCATAAAGCTCCTCTGCACCAAATTGTGCTATGGGAAAAGTAACATTTTAGGGACTGAGTTGGGAAATTACAGCCCAATTCTTGGGTGGTTTTAGTTCTTACTGTGATACATACTGTGTTTCCCTGTCTTTAGCCAAGGCTATTTTAAAATCATCTGATTGTTAGAAAACATTCCCTTCAAATCTGTTACTCTTCATTGTTCTAAAGAAGGCAGAGTGTTGAAAGCACTGGAATGAATGAGAAGCACAAACTGCAGCACCTGGAAACAACTCTATTTCCAATCACACCACAATCTAAACCCCTCCAGAACAGGTATGTCTCTCCCCTCCTGGGGAGTCAACCTAAGCAGCAACTACCAACCACTCTGCACTACCATTCAGAAATTGAATGGTTGAAGAGAGGATTTGGCTAAGTAGCTTTGCTCCTAGTTGCTAGGGAAGATTCCTGGGATACACTTCCAAGAAATCCCCTATTTTATCCAAACACTAATATAAGTTGGCAGAAATAGAGTGGATATTGAGATTATGGATGCCCTTAGATCAGCCAGTCCAGTTTCCCGTGCCTCTTTCTGTCCAGCCCCAAGGACTTGACAGGTCTGTGACATACGCTCAGCAGCTGTGGGGAGGAGAAGAGTCAGGAGACCTTAGGAGTCCTCTGCACATCTCTAGCTGCTGGGGTACATCTGCCTCAGCTCACCAAAGCACTGCCATCCCCACTAACTCCCTTTAAAATAATGAAGTAGGCATCAGCAGGACAAAGTTTCTCGGGGAACAGAATCAAGCCCACATTTCCCTGGCCACCCATCTCAAAGCATGACAGAACATAAAGGCAGAGTGACGCCGAACCTGAGAAGAACTCCCCATTTCCACATCTCCAAACAACTCCTCAGCCTGTTGACTGCTACTATGCCCCATCTCCTACACTTCCCAGCTCAAAGCTAGGATACCACCTCCCAGAGCCCAACAACTAAAAGGGATGTTGGAAATTTCCCATTGTGGAAAATTGTGTCACTAAGCACATCTCAAATCAGACCAATGGCTTTGCTTCCCTTTCCTTGACCAACACAGCAGAGACTGCAGGCTAATGTGCTTCTGCAGACAGATAACCTCACATTCACAGGAAGGCTTAACACTGAGCTTCTGCAGTAACAGCACAGAACAAAGAAATGGATTTTTTTTTTTTTTAATCTGAAAGGAAGAAAAGAAGCCTATCAGTTTTATATCTGGCAAAAGAGCTGTCCTGAATTAACTAAGATCTTGATTACATGGGAAATACCTCACACTGTCCCATGCACAGACAAATCCAGGGAGTATTTGAAGAGTTTACCATGAAACAGATTGAAAAGGAAGTATGAGGGATCTGGAGGGGAAGACAGTTCATTCATCTGTCAGTCTGAACTCTTGCACACCCACCTGTTCTGTTCCATGCAGCAGCCCCCACTGTGCAAAGATGAGCCTGTGTTTTGCACGAGTTAAAATTACAAGGGAAACACCTGTGGACGCCACACAAAGTACAGGACACAGCACAGCCAGAACAAGGTATGCCCCTGGGGCTTGTCTTGCTGCTCTGATGGTCTTCAACACAGCTTTTCATGTCTGCTTTCCACCACACCTGTCAGTCCTTGACACGCAGACAAAACTGAGACCTGTATCACAAAAATCCCTCAGCTAAGTCAGGATGAACCAAAAAAAAATCAGTGGTGCTTCTCACCAGAGCCTGCATGGTCAGGCCAGTAACAAGTTAAAGCTTATTGTACCCTAATGTCAACCAAGGTCAGCAATGAAAAGTGCAGTTCACTGTTCTTAGCACTAGGACACTGATGCCATTAAAGAACAAACACTGCTGGGAGGGAGGTCAGTATTCACTGCTAAAAGCCTAACCACATTGGTAAGATCTGGAACAGGTCAGTGCAACCTGTGTACAAGACGCCTCTTGCTTTGTAACCGCCGATTCCTCAGCTCAGAACAAGTGTGTCACAGAGAAGACAGCCCGGAGCAGAAAACAGCATCTCTGCCAACCCAAACATTGGGCCCTGAGCTGGGCAGGTGCTTCCTTAATGTGGAAGACCAGACAGATCTGACCAAATTTGGTTTTACTGAGTCAAGGCCTAGGGGTGGAAGCCAGGCCCAGTTAAGCTGTGACTGGCTCCAAACCCAAGCTCTAATCCAGACATCATTGCCTTCCATTAAGGAGAAAGTTCCTTCAATCTCTGAACATTCCCATGTAGGCAAACTCCAGATTCAATGTAAACTGGGTGACACAACATAAAACTGGATTCTTCATTTACCACTGCAACATCCCAAAAGTTCAGACAGGCATTTTTAACCAAATTACAAGGATGTAGGCGCTCCCAAAACCACTGCATTTCACCCCACAATGATCCTTTGACAGCTCCAGCCCAAGACCCACCTAGCACCCATGAAAGGAAGCAAGGTTCTTCATATGGATCTCACCCTGCTTTTGACTGGGAGTGTCCTCCTTTCTCACCAGCCTCTGGATAACCCAGGTTCCCAAAGTCTATTTCTTCTGACTTCTATTCACCAGCATCAAAAGTTTCAAAAACCAAAGCAGCCAACATTCAGGCCTGGCTGCAAGAGTCACAAATCCAAGGTATTAGCAGCCTTGCTTAAGCCAGAGTCAGAGCCAGCTATGTCTGAGAAGCTCTGCAAGTCTTTCAGCTCTTTATACAATGAAGCATGGAAAGCAAGGGATACAACTGATGGTAAGACTCCTAGCAGTATTATAATCTAAGCCTTCTAGCCTTGCCAAGTAAACCAGTATTAAAAGCATCAGAAAGTTCAGAGCTCAAACATTCCTAGTGTTATGAAGCTAAATTAGTCAGCAATTTGCAGCATTGGGCCTGTATCAGCATCAGCCCAATTCACAGACTCCTTTGCGACCCAGAAGATAAAGTTTCCCCCAATCTAAACCCTGTGTCAACACCATAAGAGGGAAAGCCCTCTCTGTTGACAAGTTCTCTGATGTGGATTCCAGGACAGCCCTCAGGAATTGCCAAGACAGGGAGAGTAGTACTAAGTAGCTTGGGCTGTGAGGAGGAAATGGCTTAAGTCACCAAAAGCTTGGGTACCATTAAACCGCAGTCTTATGATTCAGAGAGAGAGCTGCCTAGGAGCAAAACCTGACTGCAGGACTGTAAAGTTCTTATTTGCATAAAGGAAACAAATCCTTGCTTGGAATACAGGGAAGCTGCATCACAATTTAAATCATTAATCCAGTTCTGAGATCAACAGGTTTCTGCCAACCACTAAAACTGCACCAATCTCCAATTTTCACAGACAAAATCCTTCAATAGCTAGTCAGAAGGTGCCAGAACCAGCAGCTTTTAGTAATCATTTCCATTCAGATAGATCCACTCCACAGAGAAACCTGACCAGCTTGCCCAGCAGGAAATAGCTACATGGGGTTCTCTGCTTAACTGCGCTCTGTCAAGGAAAAGAAAGCAACAGAAAAACCCAGAAGTCCTGAGGGTCACATTCTTCAACTCACATGACAGCATTTAATGTCTAGTGAAATGAAACCAGAGTTATATATGGACAGAAGCAGCTCGAGGCAGGAATGCAGCAGACAATAGCAGCTGCAGAAAATGCCTTCCCTCTACCTGCCCAAGTTTGGATCTCCCTGTGAGGAAACACGATGCTGCACATACAGTCCCAGGGCACAGGCAAGCCTGGACGTGGTTCACCCCAGTGCCAAGTCGAGGCCAAAGGTTCCGATTCAGTTGCATTTTGCCCTAGTGCACCCCAAGGTAAAAGGGAGCTTTGGATGTGAGCCAGGAAAGCTTCAGGTCTTTTGTTTCCTGAAAATGGCTGAGGAGGGAAAAACCCTTGGCAGTTCTTGGATCCCCTAGGAGAGTGAAGAGCAAAACTAGCATACGAGCAGGCAGGGGAGGTAAAAAGCAGTTTAGCAATTTGAAATTAATGTCAAAGATTACAAAAATCTTTACAGTGAAAGCAAGCAGCACACAACACAGTTACCACCAGATGATACTACCCTGCAACCAGAAAAGAAAGCTGATGCACAGCAGTTTCAAAAGGAAAGCCTCACTGTGGCCTGTTTCTTCCCTGCCTTCTCTAACGGTCCCTTTGTGGGGGATCTGAAGGGCCTTAGCGTACAACAGAAAATTCCATCAAGAATTTGACCTAACAAAAGGAAAGCTCTGCAAAGAATCCTTCTCCACTTAGCTAAAGTATATGTGTTGATCAGGAGGTGCTAGTGGGGAAACTAAAACCCAGATGATGTCTTTTCCTCCCCCAATAAATCCATTCTTCCCAACAGCCAGGATGGGGGCAGCAAGTGCTCTGGCAAGCGTCCGTTTTTGCAGCATGAGCTCCCCAGAGACAGTCTGACAAGAAGCTGCTGGTGGAAGATCCATGCTGATTTGTTAGAAGAACATAAAAACCTCAGTCTCCTGAACAGACTGTAGAAACTTTTTCCAACTCGATGTTTCTCAGGTTACCCAGGTTTTTATGCTAGAACCATTAAAGCAAGTGAATGAAGGATGACTTTAGTCATCTTTGTCTGTCATTTTTTGCAAGAAAGAAAAGTGCAATCCTTCCCACACTCAAGAGATACATACATACCTGGTGGGCATCACCAGAGGGCACTATGTAGGCTTGGATAGGCTCCTGGACATACTTGGGACTCTTCATCACCTGCCGCAGCTGCTTCAGCAACTCTGTTGTAATTTTTGGACTCATTTTCCTACCTGTAACTAAAATAAAATAAAAACTTTAGAGACTGTCCAGTCATCCCAGGCCACTCAAAATGCACAGGGTGGAGATCATCAACACTGAAAACTCCCCTTGCAGAAAATTGTGTTAACATCATCCCGCTGAGCCCAGAATTTTTTCTGTCTTGTCACATCACTCATATTCCTTCAGAATGAGGGATCAGGTTGAGGTCAGAAAGTCAAAGGTGGTCTGTCCACTAAAGAACCTTTCCCAATTGGTGAAGGACTGGCATGCCCAGCAGTGATACACACAAGCTTAAACACACTTGAGAATTCTTCTTGCATGTGGACAGCACCAGGATCCAGAGTATCTCAGACATGGTCTGGGTTGATGAAAAGCTCAATATGAGCCTGCAGTGTGCATGCACAGCCCAGAGAGCCAACCTAATCCCGAGCTGCATCAAGAGCAGAGTGGCCAGCAGACCAAGGGAGGGGATTCTGCCCCTTTATTCTGCTCTCATCAGACCACATCTAGAGTACTTTCGGCAGTTCTGGAGCCCCCAGCACAGGAAGGACATTGAAGTGTTGGAGCAGGTCCAGAGGAGGGCCACAAGGACAATCAGAGGGCTGCAGTAGCTCTGCTATGAGGACAGGCTGAGAGAGTTGGGGCTCTGCAGCCTGGAGGAGAGAAGGTTTCCAGGAGACCTTATAGAAGCCTTCCAGTATTTGAAGATGGCCTACAGGAAGGCTGGGGAGGAACTATTTACAAGGTCTTGCAATGACAGGACAAGGGGCAATGGGTTTAAACTGGCAGAGGGGAGATTTAGACTGGATGTTAGGAGGAAGTTCTTTATAGTGAGGGTGGTAAAACACTGGAACAGGTTGCCCAGGGAGCAGCCAGGTTGGATGAGGCCTTGAGTGAGCTGTACTAGTGGGAGGTGTCCCTGCCTATGGCAGGGGGTTGGAACTAGATGATCCTTGAGGTCCCTTCCAACCTTACCATTCTATGATTCTATGTTCTCTGACAGCCAAGAAAGGTCTCAGCACGTGATTCTGATGGTCTCAAGCATCCATAGATCAGAAGTAGACCCACCTATCATGTGGACAGGGAGAAACTTCCAATCTTTTCAGTCTGGGGTTAGAGATACTGTGCCTTGTGTGCCAAAGGAGCACAGGCTGCTGGGAGAGCAAGCCATGCATGTCAGTGACTCAGAAACGGAACAGTGCGGAAGGCAATTTTCCAAAGTTTCACTATAGCCCAGGGTTTCATAGCAACTTGGTAACCAGGTTAACTCAGACAAAAGAAATGTGCTTCCAATGACATACATGGGGATGCACTCACTGGCCTTATTTACCTCTGAGCTGCAAGTTAGTTCACCTGCACAAAACTAGAAGAGGAGGAACAGCCCACTGAGCTCTCAAGTGACTGCCAAGGCAGTGGTAGGAAGTCTTAAGAGAGCCTTCTCTAAAGACCTTTGGCAAATGCTCTGCAGATCTCAGCTGATGTCAGGCAGGCAGTGGTGAGACACAGAGCGAATGGAAGACAGCAGATCAGAGGGGAAAAAAAGGGCATGGGCCAGTCTTCCCTTGCTATGGTTTTGCAGTGAGCATCTCTTTGGCATTGCAGTGAACATCAGGCTCTTGATCTGCTGCTCAGAAACCATGAACAGCCAGGGCCCACTGTGAGCACTGTGTGCAGTGATACACCAGGCTGGGCTGCTGTGCCAGCCAGAGTGAAGGCTGCAGTGGAAGGCACTGACTGACTGCAGGGGAGGTTCAAGCCGCGAGGGAGGTCAAGCATGAAAGTCCATGAAAATCAAATAACCTGAACCTCTTCAAAGATTCCTCTTCTTTTCTTCACTAACATCTCCAAAGGGAGCCCAAAGCAGGGTAATTCCCCTCCTGGCCTTCTATCTTTCCCTTTCACATTTTTAAGAACATGCTGGGATCTCACAACTTCAATGCTGTCACTTTTCAGGGCAAGGTGTGCAGGCTCTGTACTTCTTGAATGCCATGCTATGCAGTATTTTATTGTGAGCAGTTCATTTCATGGCTCATTTCACAAACAGATCATAGATGGGAGAAACACATAGCATGCAAGTTTCAAATGTATTTTGCTTATCCAGGTACTTATTCTGTTTACACCTTAGTAACTACCAGGAGCCCCAAGTGACATTACAGACTCATGTCAAGACACAATGAAGACACAGTCCCTGCCCTGTGACGTTTGCCATCTAAATAGGAAGACAGAAAAGCTGCCTCCATTTCACAAGCCATCAGAAGACATGACTTGACCAAGGTCACACTGCAGCACCATGACCAAGTAAAGAAATGAATCAAGATCTGATTCATTTAGGTGTCAACATCTCAACCCAAGATCACCATTCACACAACCAGATCTCTGTGGGACAGTCTGCCCACAGGTACACTTGTTTAAAACCCAGACCACAAGAAGCAAATCAGGCTCAAAAACCACCACACACTAAATCCTCAAACTGGTATCTTGACTGCAGTGCCTTTGCTGGGATTAGGCTACACCTTGGATTTATTTCCAGGACAAATTTCATAGCTTTACACAGTGTTTGCAGGTTACACTAAACTTCATTATATGGTGATTGTTTCTGCCTGTCCTCTGTAACACTCTGCTGTAACATTTTGTAACACTGATGCTGATTCCTGTTCAGACAGAAAAAAAAACAGGAAGGAGAGAGAGCAACAGCATAGTGACTAGCCAACAGAAAAGAATCTCTACAAATTCAGGAGGACACAGATTCCTTTCTTGACCTGTGCTTTGTCTCCAGGAGCCTGGAAGTCTCATTTAAATAGGCACAAAATTATAAGGCTTTGCCTTTTAATAAAGCTCTTTGCTGACAAGCTACAGTTTTCTTAGCAAGTAAGAAATTTTCTCAAGGGCACAAAAAAAAAAAAATTAATCTAAAATGTACTCTCACTGTTGAAAGATTTGCTTGTGATATTAAAAACACAACTAAGTCAGATCAACAACAAAACCCACACTAAGGAAAACATCTATTTTAGACAACTCCTGTAGTATAAGAAACCACTTTAAAAAATCTTTCAGAAACTTTCCACCAAAATTGTTCTTCAGCTTAGAGAAATAGAGCTATTTTTTCACAGATCTTTGGTATTCACTTACTCTATAATTTTTAATAGGTGACCATTCATTTCTTGGCCATAATTATAAGCCGCTATGAAGTTAAATCAACTCCTCTGTCATTATTTAATCACTTCAGTGATTAAAACCAAACATAGATGAAATGAAGGTAGTAGCTTCAGCAATGCACTAAACAGGCCCATTATTTGCCCTAGTTGGTTTGAACCGTTGGTTTGTTACCTGCCACTGTAGATCCCCACGTCTGGATGTCTCTTGCCTCTGCTCACACAAGATACCATTCAGCTCTTGGCTTGGCCTTCATAAAGTTCTATTGTGCCTGAGATAGCAAAGGGCAAAAATCATACAGCTAATAATCTTTGCTCCCCATAAAACATTCTCAATCCCAGCAAAGAGCTGAAAATGCATTAACACTGTTCCACTAGAAAGATTAGAGATGCACTGAGGTTGAACTATGGCAGGGGCAAGGAATGTCACAAGAGTTTGTCATTTGCTCTGTCAGTACTGATGATTAAATCTTGCAACTGTCTGCTGTTTTACACCTATTTGTTTTTATTCTGTCCAGAGACCACTCCCCCTTTTAGAGATGGGAAAACTAAGGCAAAACAGAAACAATGCGCACTGCAGTATGATGGCAGCTGAACCTCAAAATCTGTCAATGTCTAGACATGTATTAGCTATACCTCACATTGGACTGAGGGAGTGGGCCCTCCAAGAGCCCATGCCAGATGCTGCCTTGATAGCATCACCATCACACACGTGGGGCAAAGAGTGACCACGAAAATGCTGCCAGAGGAACTGCTCCTGCCTCCCATATGCAGAGTGATGGGATGCTGCAACCCCGGGCGCCAGCAATGGCGAGGGTCGAGGACACCAGTCCCGTTGTGTCAGTGTGTGCGTCAGTGCCACGGTAGGGGTGGAAAGCGAGGACAGGAGGTCAGGCTACATCTGGGTCTGCCTGTGACTGCTGTGTTCGAACACCCGAGCGTTTATGTCCTGTTTGCTCCACGCACGCTCATCCTCTTGCTGATTTCCTCTTCATTTTCTCTGTTATGAATGAACTTGTTCAATAAGCATGTAAGCTTCCATTTTAAAAACCTCTCAGCCAAGCCCCTCTAGCCGGGCTGGCAACGTGCACTGAGTCACAAATCCCACCGCTTGCTTCTCAGTATCCACCTGCATCCCAAATTCAACGAAACCCTCCAGCCTAGCCTGCACCCACGCAGCCAAATGCCTCACAGACGAGCGACGGGGCCACTCGGGCCTGGAGACCCCGACTGGGCCCGGACGCCCGCACAAGGCCCAGCCGACGGAGCCGACGGGGGAGGCCGGGCGTAGGTCGTGCCCCCGCTGCCGCGCCCCCACGTAGACTGAACCTTCTCTGCCACTAAGCCGGCAGCACCCACCGGGGCCTGCCCCCGCCCCGCCGCTCCTCACCTGCCGCCGGCCCGCCCGCCCGCCGTCCGCCGCTGCGACGTCAGCGTTCACGTGGGCTGCCGCGGCCATCCGCCGTTGACGTTACGGCTGATGTCACGGGGGCGCCGGTGGCGCCAGGCGGCTACATCGGCACCGGCGTCGGGACTGGGAAGCGCATTGGCGTTGCCCGCGGTGCTCCCGCCAGGCCTGCAGCGGCGCCCCGCCACAGCCGCGCTGCTCAGCGCGGTCGTTCTCCTGGGCCCAGCGGTGCCACCCTCCCTGTCCCGTCCCATTCTCCCTCATCGGCCGCCCGCAGCCCGGTGCTCGGCGCAGTGCCCGCCGGGCGAGCCCTGACAAGGATCCGAGGGCGGAGGACTCCGTCTTCCGGGGGAAGTGGGACAAAGACGGGGTGAAACGTAGGGCAGGCCAAGTGTGTTGCAACTGACCGGGAAGCGTTGGCGTTTGGCGGCTGCCGGTGCCTCCCCTCAGGAAAATCCGGAGCGGAGCGAATCGACAGGCCCCAAAGCCTCGGTCTGCATTTGCCTCTTTGATCCGCTTCCCTCTAAAACTTCCAGATAGACCATCTGGAGCGGGGATTTGAGCTAGCCGATTCTGCTCCCTCTTCACCCCGAGCAGCTCGGCTCGCCTTCGGCCTCGCTGGTGGTTCGGAGCTGTGTGAGGCGGGGAGGTTCTGGGGTAGCCGATGTGAGCCCCAGCACCAACTGACGGACCTGACCTAGCCCACAGCTTGCTGTCTGTTGCTGAGCGCAGCTGCAGAAAAATGTTGGGCTCCTATGAAGTTGCTTAAAGCCTCAGCAGAAAACGTACCATCTACTTTTCAAGATAAATTGTCGTTTCTGCAAGGAAGAAGGGTCGTGTTTGTAGCAAGAGTGAGTGCAACTGTGGTGAGATCCGGCCATTTGCAGTGGGTGCTCCCTAAGGAAAAGAAATACCTTCCACTACTCTCCTCTGCCCCTGGCAGAGTTTTTACAGGTGGGATGTAAGTCAGCCCCACTGACGAAACCAGCAGGCTGTTACAGGAAAGAGAGTATCACCACCGAGAAACGTAGCAACAAAAGCAAATAATCTGTAACTGTGTCCAGGCTGAAGGAGGTTGCTTTGCAGCAGTTGGTACCCTGGGGACCCTCCAGCCCACACATTGTAACAATGCTGCAGCCACTCCTCTTCTGTAGGGTTCAATGCACTCAGTGTAACTATGACTGTGGAGGGCGAACAGACGAAAAAAATATGCTCGACGGGACCCATCTTAGATCAGGGCTTTCCATGCTTCATGGGCAGTCACCAGGAGAGGAGTGGGACACTAGCAACCACTACGTAGAGCAGGAAGAGTTTTTCTTTTCCTCGTTCATCTGTTTGGGTGATGTTAATTGCCGTTTCACAATTATTCCACCCCATCTTCCAGCCTTGCTCACAAAGGATTTATACAATCCCAGCGGTGTGGGACAGAAAGGTCCGTTTAAGTCATCACATCACTGTCCCCCTCACGGTGAACTGCAGCCATGTTTTGCATTTGTATTACAGACTACATCACGCTCACCCTGCAGAATATTTGCTAAGAAGATTAATTTCTTGGAAACTAGCCAGAATCCAGCAAGGCTCATACTAAAACACATGTCAGGACATTTTAAAAGCACCACAACGTTGGCATGATGACCATGGAGATTGCTTCCTGATGGTGAACTCTGCAGCTGAATCCAATCAGGATTTTGAAATGGTCCTTTCAGCCTCCTCTGACTCATAATAATATTTGGGGTCAGACTTTGCATTTGGCTGCAGCTCTTAATAGAGAGCTGTGAAGATCTGCACCTGCTGGAGCTCTGCACTGGCCCAAGGAGGGGTGGATCAGTCTGGAACATTTCAAATGTTCATCATGTGTCTTTCCAGCTCACAAAATTGTGCTGCACCACAGGGATGCCTTTTAATACCCAAACAGAGAGAAGACCTTGGAATGGTCTGCATGTTCCACACTGACTTCCCATGGGCAGAGCTGAGGATGTCTAACCTCTTCCCTTTCTGCTTTGCACATGTGGTGGTCTGGCTGAATTCAAGACAGTGGCTAAAGGCAAGGTAATCTTAACACCTATGCCAGTATAATTGTTTGAGAAATTTTGCCCAGCAAATCATTATTAAATCAGTTCAGGTTAGCTAATGGACCAGGGGAGCAGCAGAAATCAAATACAGGGAGGAAAGAAAATGTATCTCCTATGTGGGAGTGCAACTCCATGTCCACAGCATGTAATAAGGCTGCTCAGAGTCCAGCATACCAGGGAAAGGACAGGTCAGGGAAAGCTCAGCACCTCCACTGAACCTCCCTTATTAATTCTTCAAAGTCTGGATATGGCATCCTGCATGTCCACTATCAGTTCAAGTTCAGCAGCTCCAACACGAGAACAGATCTGTCCTGCCTCCTGTAGTTCCCCTACAATCCCAGAGTGAGAGGAGAGCAAACCAGGAGAATTTGTTTGATGAATTTTCTCTACTTTGGTCCCAGCTCAGGTCAGAAATAACAAGTGCCACTGTGGACAGACTATCAATGTGGTATTGATGTCTCTCTAATTTAAAGTGAAATAATCTAAACCACCACTGAAAGCATCTTACTGCATTCTTTGGTGACCAAAATGTGTCCCCATTCTGTCTTCCTGATAAAGATCTTGATTTAATAATGCTTTAAAAAAAAAAAAAAAAAAAAAAGTCTGCATTCCCATCTCCTAAAAATGTGCAAAGGAAGCAGAAACTAGAAGAGAAAACATTGAGGCATAGGAGGTTCCATGTGAACCTGAGGAAGAATTTTTTCACTGTGAGGGTGACAGAACACTGGAACAGGCTGCCCAGGGAGGTTGTGGAGTCTCCCTCTCTGGAGATATTTGAGAACCATCTGGATGTGTTCCAGTGTGATCTGCTGTAGGTGATCCGCTGTAGGTGATCCAGCTCTGGCAGAGGGGCTGGACAGATGATCTTTTGAGGTCCCTTCCAGCCCCTGACACTCAATGATTCTATGATTGTGAGATCTTTCTATTTGCTACTGAGTGCCTGGTATTGCAGAGCCATTTTGTAAAGCTTTCTGTACCCAGGTGACTTTTAACTGGTTCTGACTCATTGAGCACTAAAATTTAGACTAATTTCTTTCCCTTCCTGGTAGAATTAATAACGAAAAACCAATGAGTATTCTGCATAGGAACCTCATTCCAGAAGTGTGGTCTTGTAAGAAAAGATGTATTCATGCCAGAAAGCACTTTGCAGACGTCTGATCATGCTTGTGACTAGTTCTCTGCAGGAAACAGTTTACAGGTGGAGGTGTGACTGCCACATGGATTGGTGTCCTACCTATCTGCAGACATCTATATCTAAGCACTGTGTGCGTCTCATTACCACCAGCGGCCTGACTCAGCAGGACCATTGTTAAACCTGTGGATGAGCCCTGGTGGGGGGAAGTCTGAAGCGGATGGGGGACCGGTGCTGAGACATGTGGAGGCTGGTGGGTGCCCTGGCTGAACAAGGCAATAGATTTCTGCTAAAGGCTCTGCACAGATAAGCACAGGAGGCAGCACAATTTATTTCATTTGAATAATACATGACTAATAAGTTAAATAAGAGAAGGTGGAATGAGCTTTCCAGTTAAACCAAAATGTTTTATGCTTCTTCCCTGGGCATTTTGTGTCTCTAGGAAGCTTTGAAGTGGTCTTAATGAACTTGCCAATGTAGATAATGTAAAACACTTTAATAATTAATTTATCAGGCAGTGCTGTCTGTGATATATAATCTGAAAAGCTTAGAGATGAAACTGACCTTTCTAAGGAGCTGTTTGATCTCAGCTAAAATAGTGCAAGTTCTTTTGGGAAAGGTATTTTAAGAAAGTACTTCAGTTTACCTTGCTTTAATTAAATTGTCCTAATTGTGCTATCTTTTATGTTTTTATAATACTGTATTTGCATCAGATCACAAAAGAGAGGGACAAGGTAGAAAGACCTGACAAGTAGCAGTGAAAATTGCCTGAGACCACCCTACTAAGTGACATAGCCATTAACTCCATTGTAATCTTGATCTGTACTAAGGGATCAAGACCAGGGCATAAGCCATAAAATAACTCCTTTTATCTTATCAACCCTTCTATATCCATGATACCTTTATTGTGGCGCTAACTTTCATTTCAATGACCTTCTGCTCTTGAACACCTGTGAAATTTATACTGCTGAGATGATCTCTGCCTGCCTTAGTGCAAGCCCACAGCCTTTTCACAATGGCAGCTGTCTGGGATGCTACAGCTCAGCTCATGCTGAACCTGGATTTTAGGCCACAGTGCCCTGCTAGCTTGGGACATAACCTAGACACTGGACAGGAGGAAAACACTCCCAGCCCTGCTTTCCCACCCCAGGAGCTGGAGTCACCAGCACCTCATGGCTCTCCTATGGCCACGGTCTCACAGCGCCACAGCCTTGGCACTGCTTCTAAGCCTTGGGAGACCAACAGGAGGTGGGAGACAGGGTCAGGGATCGTTCCACACCCCCCCTCAAAAAAAAGAAACAACAAAAAAACAAACCCAAAAAACCCATGGAGCCAAAACATGCATTTATGAGTGACTGAAGAACTTCTCCTGTCCTGACAGCACTGGCATTGCCTAGACAATGACTGACCGCTTGTGGTTGTGTTTTGTAGGGGCTGTCCTGCAGACCTTTGTTTTAGGTCTTTGTTTTAGCCCTACCATGAGTTTGGTCACATTCATGCTTCTGTGCTGGCTCGATGAGGTCACATCCTCCCAGCCTGGTTTGCCTCCAAGACACCAAGGATTTTTAACTCCACTTTACTCCCTAGAAATTTACCTAACAACAATAATTAATGCCAGTGTTTTGGTAGCATATAACAGCAATGCTGTAATGTGCCAAAGCAAGGAAGGGGCCTGAGAACGTTGCAGCAGAAAATTGTTTGTATTTTAAGCTCTCAGCTCTGAGTTAAATGGAGGTTTCAAACATGTGGCATGAGTTCTTTTGGATCATGTTTAAAATAAATTTAGTGTGTTTGGAAACAGTGAAACTAGAAACCGGCAACAACAAATGGCATGTTTGGGGGAAAAGATAGCAAGGAGAGAAGAAACAAGCCTATCTTGAGATCTTATCTTAGTTTTTCTTGGGAGGACAATTTATCCAGCCAGTACTGGAAGTTGATCATGGTTGGGTGGTTCCCAGCAGCGGCATTTGGAAAGGAAAGGGAGGCAGCAGCAGGCCAGGTAGATATCTGAGTACTTCCACGTCTGCTCTTTTCAGTTAAATACCAGATGTTAGGACTTCACTTGTAAACCTTTAATGACAGGGATGAAAATGGATTGTTTGCTAAGTTCTCTGCCTGGCTCTGTTTCAACACCCAACTGCACACACATCTCTGCTCACCTGCACTCGCCTGTTTGCAAGTGAAATGTGAGCCTTGTGGCCATTTCCAGGACTTCTCAGTTTTCCCTTGTCTATTCTAGGAGGAAAAATGGTGGGGAAAGCTAGATATAATGCATATGAAAGGGACCATGGTGGTCACTGGTGCCCTGTTAAGTGCTTTGGGAGATCATTAATTCAGCTTGCATAAAAACTCCATGCTGCTAAGGAAGTATATCTTGATGAATTGCATATATTTATGGATATATTCCATACTTAAATATTAAAATTATGCTTAGTGCACAACAGAGACTTTTATTCAGATCATATGATGCCATTCTTTCTCAAAGTTTTCACCAGCAAAAACATTAACAGGGTGCAGTGACCTGCCCATGTTTTGGCCCAACACCTGGGAAGCGCTTTTATTACGGAAGGTTTCCTTATCTGCTCCAGCAATAAAACTAATGAAGCAGGTGTCTTTGCCTTCTGTAACACTGCTGGGTCCCACTCCTCTCCCTGCCTGCTCAGGGGACAAACAAGAGTCCTCCTGTGAGCCCTTGCCAGAGCTTGGGTTAGTGACATATCTCCTCCAAGCAATGCAAACCTGAGTTTCTGGTATCTGTGATTGTCGGTGAGAGGCCAGACATGGATTTTATTTCTAATTTGCAATATAGCTGAAATTTATTTGTGAATATATATAAGGGTTACATTTTACAAGCCCCAGTTCCCACCCAAAGTTACTGCCATTGTGAGTGAGGCCCGCTCATCTGCTGAAAAATTCTTTCAGCCTGAATGTATTGAAATAATTTGGTGTCCTGTCCTGTGCAACATATTAAATGAACCACAGTACAAGAAAAAGATATTAATTCCAGTGGGTACAAGAGTCCAGACACAAAGTGTTGGGTTACTGCCTGGCTCAGATAAGGGCACAAAGTGGAAAAGTAGGGATTAAACACTCTACAGGTGTCCCATGTAGAAACTGTAAACCTTAAAATTGTAGCCTGAGTCCTGTAACTGGTCTTAACATCAGCAAACCCTGCAGTTGCCATGCAGCAGTCCCCAGCCATGAGCAGCACTTGGGCACAAACCTGGGCACTAGCATGTGCCCTCCACGTTACACTGAACTCAGAGGCTCTTTGGATGCTTTAACTCACTGCCTGGCTACATTTTTTAACTCACATGTCCAAGGGATGGTGATCTGGAGCCCACATCCATGAGAGGTCTGGGACCATCTGAGACCCCATCTATGTATGAGATTTCAGGTCTCTGGACACCACTGTCCTGAGATATAACTGCAGAACAGAACCCTGGGGTTTTCAAGTCAGCTGTTTTCCCTAAAACAAAAGCTTATTATGTTTGATTAGTTGTTTTTATCTTTGAAGCCATGACTCTATATGAGGAGGAAAAAAAAAAAAAAAAAAAAAAAGGCTGATATTTTTTGTTTTTCCTCCCCAAACAAAATGTGAAATGTGAGAAGCTGCTGAGAAGTTTGGGGGCTGTTGGATCCCTGTCACACTGGCTGCTTGGCTTCTAGCAACTCAGTACGGAAAATATTTACTCAAAACTCTCTGCAGGAGAAAGCACAAGCCTAAAAAAGCAGATGAAGCATTGAAAATGGTCCCTGTTGAAAGATGGTGCACATCCAGGGATGCTCCTTCTCTGTAACTTTTCTGCTATGCATTAATTCTGTTATCACCATCAGGAAATCACTACCCAGGGGGTTCTGTTTGGGGTCATTTCTGAAAGACATGTGGATCCCAATGGTGCTCTGTGCTTGGGGTCCCTGAGGGATTGCAGCCTCTGGCCACACAGGGTGGCAGTCACTGGAAAGCAGCATGAGACTAGACCTCCAGCTGCTCCTGCCACCTACAACCACTGGCCTTCATCTGGTAGCATTTGTGGAAAATAAAAAGTACCATTTTTACTTTTTAAAATCTGTCTGTACAAACAGACCTTCACTCAGACAGAGCTCTGCCTCCTCCCACAACTTGCCAAGTGCAGTATCACTGCCAGTGCTTCCTGGCTGCAGGAGCTGAGCTCCACTCATACAGGAGGAAAGATCTGCTGCTTCTTTCCTGTTCCTGTTTGCATCTCTTGCTGCACTTGAAATGTACTGTATCCTGAGTTATTCTTAAACAAGCTTTCCTATTGTTTGAGTCGTGGATTACGAATTCTGTCCCTTTGAAGAAATATGACCTGTGCTATGGAAAAGTGAGAATGATGTTAAGCCTGCACGAGATAAACTCATGTCTGTGACATACAGGAGAAGGATGTGCTGTCCTCATGAATTAAGCCACAGGAAGGAGGTGTGACAGGACAAGTAGTCGAACTGCTGGGAAGTGTCCACAGTTCCTGATGCTGCACTGTCTTAATTCACATCCTCACTCTCCATTTCCGTTGGCTGAAAATGTTCCTTGTAAAAGCCTCCTCTGAAATGGAAAACCTTCTCTTTGCTAAGAGGAGGCTTTTTAATATCTAATACCAGTGATTCAGAGTTAATTTGTGACATTTGAGTTGTGACAACCTCTGCTGAGCGGGGCTGGATGACCCAAGGACAAGCACTGGTCCTGTGCATGTCGCTCCACAATAGCACTGCTCCTTTATTCTCATCAGAAATGCCAGCCAAGTGTTTGCAAAACCTGGTAGAGACCAAAAGTGCCTTTCTGATGGCTGCAGTCTCCTCTGCAGAACGCTGTTACCAGCCACACGGGATATATTTTGCTGGAGCCAGGTAAAAAGCCCAGTGTGGGCAGGCAGTGAGCATCCCTGGGCACAGGCTGCAGTCAGGAGTGTTTGGGGTTTGCTGCTGGCACTCTGTGTTGTGCCTATGGTCACTCACCCTTTTGTCCTCTCAGACCCACTCTCAGTCCACACTCACTGCCACAACTGTGCTGCCCTTCGCTGAGCTTCTTCCCTTAGCCCCTTGCTCCTGGAGGCTGCTATCATGTGCAAAAAGGAAGAAGGCGACCAAACGAGCACACCCAGGATTCACATAATGTTGCTGCAGCCCTGGCAGGAAACAGACTGTAAAAGTTCCTGTATTTAAAGCTGGGAGATGAATTTTATTGTTAGTAGTTGTTATAGCAACCCAAGGTGCCAGAGAGTAATACATGCTCAGCGCATTGCAACAGACTCTGACAAGTTCAAGGCTGTTGCCTCGCTGCTAAATCTCGTTGCCAAGGCAATGCAACATAAGGCAAGAGCCTAGAGAAATGAATACTGCTGACAGCTCGTGCCAGCAGGCTCCCTGATTAAAAGTAATTTTGGAAGTAATGTTAACTTAAAAAGTGCAGCAGCAGAAGGGAAAAGGGAGCATGGAGGTGGAGGAAAGGATCCAGAGGAAGAGCAAGGACTTAATGTCAAGCAACAGGTAAAGGAAAGCTTCCGATTGAAAAGCAGTGCACCCGAATAGGATGTTTTAGCTCGTGCCACAGAAATGTGCCATGTTTCTGAAAGGCATGAAAAACAAAATCACAGAGTTCTCATTTTTTTGCATTTGTTAAACTTGTGCAGTACTGCTGTAGTTTGTATGGGAACTTTGGCTTTTTCCCAGAGGTGTTGACTGCAAAAATTGTTTTGTCAGTACATTTGTTCAGTGATGTAGGTATTGTTGCTGATGTAGTGAAATCCACGAAGCAGCATGGTTAGCTTTCCATTTCATCTTCATTTCCAGCCTTTTAAAGCGTACTTCATGGCAAAATGTTAGTTGGAAGAGAGATGAAGCTGCAAGCTAATTACTCTCCTCTGACTACGATTCATTCTTAATGTTGACAGTATGCTCTGAGTTAAAGGAAGAGTACTACCCCAAGGACCACAGAGTCAAAATAGAGGATCAACAGTGAAGAAATCAGGTAATTATGTTACTTTCCACTATCAGTACAGTATTTTGACATGTGCTATGGGACACTAGGATACTAAAATGCAAGTCATAGAACCATAGAATCATAGAATGGTAAGGTTGGAAGTGACCTCAAGGATCATCTAGTTCCAACCCCCACACATAGGCAGGGACACCTCCCACTAGTACAGGTCACTCAAGGCCTCATCCAACCTGGCCTTGAACACCTCCAGGGAGGGAGCAGCCACGACCTCCCTGGGCAACCTGTTCCAGTGCCTCACCACCCTCACTGGAAAGAACTTCCTCCTAACATCCAGTCTAAATCTCCCCTCTGCCAGTTTAAACCCATTGCCCCTTGTCCTATCGTTGCAGGACCTTGTCAATAATCCTTCCCCAGCCTTCCTGTAGGCCCCCTTCAGATACTGGAAGGCTACTATCAGGTCCCCTCGAAGCCTCCTCTTCTCCAGGCTGAAGAGCCCCAACTCTCTCAGCCTGTCCTCATAGGAGAGCTGCTCCAGCCCTCTGATCATCTTTGTGGCCCTCCTCTGGACCCGCTCCAACACTTCCATGTCCTTCCTGTGCTGAGGGTTCCAGAACTGCACACAGTACTCCAGGTGGGGTCTGACAAGAGTAGAGTAAAGTGGCAGAATCACCTCCCTTGCCCTGCTGGCCACGCTTCTCTTGATGCAGCCTAAGTCCTACTGAAGTGTCTCAAATGGATAGAGAATGATCTCAGCTAGACTTGTTGACTTGTCAATTGATTTTTGAGTAAAAGCATAATATTTCTTAAAGAATTACCATAACAATATTCTGATTCACTCCCACTTATGACCCATGCATTTTACATTTCCGTGAACTAGCAAGAGCTAAAAATGACCTCTTGTTTTCCCATTCAAGGACTGTTTCATCATGTGTATCTTGCATTACTGCAGCAGTGTACAGCAGTATATCTGAGACCACAGTATGCCCTATGGAGGAGTTGGTTCCCCTGGCAGCTGCTGTGGATTCTGGAAAAGTCACCTCTTCAAGTACTTTGTACTATTTAAAAATGGGAAACTAAGATCGGGAAGTGATTTGCCAGTTTTACTAGAATTGGGTTTTGCATGCATCACGGGCAGAGCCATTTCTATTGACCTTCATAAAAGTAAAGCTGTTAATTAACTGTGAAATATTTTTGTACTAATTTGAAATTCTTAAGCCCTGGGCCAAGAAGCAGGCAGGTGACTGGTCATATGCTTGTTACCATCATTTGTTTTTCAGCAGCTAAATTGTAGTCAAAGAAACTAGCAATATGTTACTTGCAACCTTACTACTGTTACTGGCATTTTTCCATGGTCGTCATTAGCTAGCTGTGAGATATTACATGATCAGAAAGAAGAGAAAACTTGGTTCAGGATATTTTGAAGGGAACATGACATTGCCCCAGAGGATGATTTTATGTAAAGACTGTCCATTAGATAGAGAAACATGAGAATCCTACAGCTAGGCATAATCTTCTGGATTTGGTTATGTTTTTAATAACAAAGCAAGAGGGAAGTCTATTTTCAGTCTTAGTTCGGTTTCTCTGCTGGTGATTCCACACATGGTGTTACTTCTTAATATATCCAGAAGAAGGTTTCAAAGCCCTCCAGAATTTTTCTTAAGAGATGCATAAACAGAAGTCTGTAATAAAAAAGCAAAACCATATGGGCAGGTCACTCAGTTGCATCAATACTTCTTGATCTGCAGGATCCCAGAGAGACCTGTCTCTCTTGTCTGCAGATCACATCTGCCCTTGGTACCTGTGACAGTAGGACCCTTCTTGGAAGGTTTCTAAACCATCTTTACACCACCACCACCACCCCCAAGCATGTTGTGTGATGTCTCCTCCAGGACAGATGGACTGGGTAAAAGAAGCTCAGACACTGCCCCCCAGAAGAAACCATGGCTGAATTGCATCTTGCTTGATAGACATCCCAAAACACGGAGGCTCAACCCAAGGGCACCCCTGTCTGCTGTCTACTGCCTCCTACCCTTCTTCCCTGCTGTGCCCCTATTCAGTTGCTTGAGTGCCATCCTCAGAGAGCAAGGAAACAATGTGGAGCTGGGACGGTGTATCATCAAGATAGATACTGGTAGCAGAGTAGACAGCATTATTTCCAGAATGATTAATACTATTAGCACATGCTGAAGCTTAAGGCTGAAGAGGAATGGATTTTGATGTAAAAAGTGAATAAATGAGACAACTGTCAGAACAATGACTGGTGAACCAAGTAAAGATTCTTAGTGTATGAGATGCAAAGCACTGCCTGCTGGCGAGTTCTCACTGAAGCTGCTGGTAAAATTCCCTTTGCCCTTCAGGCTGGGGAAATAGTCCAGCAATAATGTGTAGCACAGAGGTAGCGCAGCTAGCAGGGCACCAAAACTACTTCTTCAACTAATTAGCCACACAGCATTTTAGCAGAGGCACAGCAGTGGCATCAGTCCAGTGTCTAAGGGACTGGCTTGCCCTACCAGCCCAAACCATGCACCACTCCGTTTTGGGAGATCTTTGTATTGCTCTTTACTGTATGTACATTGAGTGCTCACAAGAGTACCAGTCTGAGGTCTCTTCTTGTTGCTGAATAAATGACACATCTTAAAAGGGCCATCTAAGTGATGCTGTTTTCTCATAATCCCCACTTTGGAGGTCTTAAGTGCCATAATTGAAAACCTGCTGTTCATCTTCTGAAAGTCAGGTTTACTCTACTGTAGGAAGCTCCCAGAAGGACAGTATTTTGCATAATCAGTTACATTGCAGGGAATGTTTAGCATTTTTCTTCTCCTGACATTTTTCTCACAGGAGAGCAGGCAAAAGAAAATCTAGTCACAGCTGTGCAGTATCCTCTTCCCTAGTTCCTTTTTTCAACCCAAATCATCAAAGCTACTTTCCTAAGACTATCTCATTGCATGGGCAGGGTTTAATTGCCTTTTTTTTTTTTTTTTTTTTTTTAATTTTTTTCTTTTTTTTTTTTTTTTTTTTTTTTAAATCTGTTCCTCTCATTTGTACATGAGAGACCTTGACAGTAGGTGTCTTGAATGGATTCTCCAATGTCTGGTGGGTTTTGTTACTCTACGTCTGTGTCCACACAGAAGTCATATGCTTGGGCAATTTCTCTCAAGTAGCTAATTCAGCTTGAACTGATCCACATGATCCCATTCTTCAGTCTTGCCTTATGGCCTCTAAGGAATGTAGCACTGGCTGCAAGGGAATTACTATATCTTGGCAAGACATGTTGAGGTTCTCGCAAAGACTTGTTAGGGACCAAGACTTCATCCTCCAACTATTTCCTCTGATAATGCAGAGCACTCAGAGCAGTTCATTAGTCTTGAATCATCCATTTGAGTTTGAGAAAAACTAATGTTTCCAACAAAACTTGCAGAAGGACTCTGCAAGAAAATCTGTCTGGTGTTGCCTGTCTGCTAGCAGGCTTTGAATCAGAAGCACAAAGTGTCAGATCCATTTGAAGAAATCAGTGGCTCAGGACACTTTGATCAAATGAGCACCCAGAAGGAAGACAGGTCATGAATTATGGCAACACCTGCTGCACTGGGATTCAAAAGACTGTCCATCAGGACATCTGAAAACCTGGGCTGTCTTATGTGGAGATGTAAATTTGATGTTTTCTTCTGAAGACTTGCCCGTGTTCATACACAAAGTTCACAGCAGTGACAGGACTACAGACCCATTTATTACAGATGTTTTAGGGTTTTTTTTAGCACTCAGTGTTTGTTATCTTTCCATTAGCATTCAAAATATCTGATAATCCTGGAAGGCACCAGAGTGTGAGTATTGTATCTGCAGCTGGATGTCTCTTCTAGGAAGCTAGTTACACATCATGGAAAGTATTTTTACTATCTCGTTTTGAATCATTGATAATGACTTCACAAGTGAAGGGACCATATTGTTCATCTACAAGATGAATGAGGAGGAACCACTTCCACGGTCTCAGCACATCACTGCCCCAAGCATGTGCTCACAAGGCAGAGGCAAGGTCTGAGTTATAGCTTCCTCAAAGCATGGGAGCATAGCACCAGTGCAAGTGGCAAAGGTGGATCACAAAACAAGTTCCTCCATGCCAGCTTCCCAAAGCGCTCATATCACTGAGCTGAGCTTCAAAGCACAGTACAGAGGACTGTGGAACCTGGCCCTAGCACAGAATCATAGAATCATAGAATCATAGAATGGTAAGGTTGGAAGGGACCTCAAGGATCATCTAGTTCCAACCCCCAGACATAGGCAGGGACACCTCCCACTAGTACAGGTCACTCAAGGCCTCATCCAACCTGGCCTTGAACACCTCCAGGGAGGGAGCATCCACGACCTCCCTGGGCAACCTGTTCCAGTGCCTCACCACCCTCACTGTAAGGAACTTCCTCTTAATATCCAGTCTAAATCTCCCCTCTGCCAGTTTAAACCCTTTGCCCCTTGTCCTGGCATTGCAGGACCTTGTAAATAATCCTTCCCCAGCCTTCCTGTAGGCCCCCTTCAGATACTGGAAGGCTACTATCAGGTCCCCTCGAAGCCTCCTCTTCTCCAGGCTGAAGAGCCCCAACTCTCTCAGCCTGTCCTCATAGGAGAGCTGCTCCAGTCCTCTGATCATCTTTGTGTCCCTCCTCTGGACCCGCTCCAACACTTCCATGTCCTTCCTGTGCTGAGGGCTCCAGAACTGCACACAGTACTCCAGGTGGGGTCTGACAAGAGCAGAGTAAAGTGGCAGAATTACCTCCCTTGCCCTGCTGGCCACGCTTCTCTTGCTGCAGCCTAGGACTCGGTTGGCTGTCTGGGCTGCATGTGCACACTGCAGGCTCATGTTGAGCTTTTCAGCAGCAGCCCCCAGCCCCAGCCTCAGCAGCTGGATCACACAATCCAAGTAAGGGTATCAGTTAAATGCTCAGAAACTCCCAGCTGACTCACAGCCCTGCTTCTTGGCTGCATGCTGGCCTCTTTACACTTCTGGTGCTGGAAAAGGAAGTAAACCAGCCATTTCTCATTTACACATTCAACAGCTTGGAGAAGCCCTCTCAGTTACAGAAAAATGGAGCAGAGCTTCAAGGTCTGGAGCTGGTTTCCTACCCAAAAGCCAGGCAGGATGCTGGATCTGTAGCTGCAGTTTGGCTTGAGAGAAGGCCAGCTCCAACACCACCACTACCATTTACTTTAATGTTGGTTGAACACCTGTGCACCATTTTCCCATTCGGCACCATCCCTGAAGTCCCTGAAAGACTGAAGTCCCTCCAGCTTTCTCTGAAGTGTTGGCACAAATTGCATTCTTGTTCAATGCCATTTCATAGAATCATAGAATGGTAAGGTTGGAAGGGACCTCAAGGATCATCTAGTTCCAACCCCCTGCCATAGGCAGGGACACCTCCCACTAGTACAGGTTACTCAAGGCCTTGTCCAACCTGGCCTTGAACACCTCCAGGGAGGGAGCAGCCACAACCTCCCTGGGCAACCTGTGCCAGTGCCTCACCACCCTCACTGTAAAGAACTTCCTCCTAACATCCAGTCTAAATCTCCCCTCTGCCAGTTTAAACCCATGTCCATCTGAGACATCCTAAATATGAGCCAGCAGTGTGCCCAGGTGTCCAAGAAAGCAAATGGTGTCCTGGCCTGCATCAGGAATAGTGTGGCTAGCAAGAGCAGGGAGGTCATTCTCCACCTGTACTCTGCACTGGTTAGGCCACACCTTGAGTACTGTGTCCAGTTCTGGGCCCCTCAAGTTAAGAAGGACATTGAGGTAATTGAACATATCCAGAGAAGGACAACGAGGTTGGTGAGAGACCTTGAGCACAAGCCCTATGAAGAGAGGCTGAGGGAGCTGGGATTGTTTAGCCTGGAGAAGAGGAGGCTCAGGGGAGACCTTCTTGCTGTCTACAACTACCTGAAGGGTGGTTGTAGCCAGGAGGAGGTTGCTTTCTTCTCTCAGGCAAGCAGCAGCAGAACAAGAGGACACAGTCTCAAGCTGTGCCAGGGGAAGTTTAGGCTTGAGGTGAGGAGAAAGTTCTTGACTGAGAGAGTCATTGGCTACTGGAATGGGCTGCCCAGGGAGGTGGTGGAGTCAGCGTCCCTGGAGGTGTTCAGGGCAGGTTTGGATGTGGCACTTGGTCTTGAGGTCTGTGGTAACGGATTGGACTTGATGATCTTTGAGGTCTCTTCCAACCTTGGTGATACTGTGATACTGTGATACTGTGATACTGTGAGAGGGTAGGAACCAATGGGGAAGTTGTAACTACGTGGAATGAACAGGAATTTTCCGGTGAACCTCAAGTGTGGCAGATAGACTGTTCTCAGAGGTCGTAAAAGACTACTGCAGCCTACTAATTATACACTAGCCAAATCTTATTACAAACAAGTAATAAGTATAGGCACGTTTGTTGGTTTTTCTAATGACATTAATGTCTTTCTTGATGATTTGCAGAGCTACAGGGGACCAGAGACTCAATTTGTACTGATGTATCTCCCCTCCTGGTGAAACCTAGGAAACTCAGTTGATGTTTGATAGCTTTTTGCCATCTATCTTCAGACAATCCAAGGTCTGTTTTCTGTGCAGTAGTTTCAGCTGTTTCTTCTGCTGTGTAGCACTGACTTACACACATTTAGAAGTCTGTTTAGAGAGTGGATCTGTATATTTTCTAGTATGTAAGTGACAGTACATGGAATTACACGTTGCTATGGTTAAAGGGAATTTGTGCTTTTACTCCTCCAGTTTCCTTATCTCCCTTAGCAAAATGGCTGTGACACTGAAGTCTGCTGTGTAGATTCATTTATCTTTCCCCTCTGGAGTCCCAGAAAGTTCAGATACCCTGCTTAAAACCACAGACTGCAGTTTAGGCTAAGTCTTCAGCAGAGAAAAATACAGACTTGAACCTGATTAAAATACATCCTGAAGAATTACCAGGATTTGCCAGGCAATGATAAGCAAAGGTTTTTCTCTTGCACACTATCCACATACCTCTGTGACTGATTTGTTTTGAGTTTCCAGTGTCTGTTTGCACAGACCTGATCATCAGTCCCTCTGCCCTTCTCCATTTCCTGTCTGAGAGCAAACCCAGACAGTCAGCAGAAGCAATCTCACATCCTTTAGTATGAAAACCACTGCATACAGTTTGTCCCAGCAGGGAAATCAGTGCTTCAAGTATGTGTATAATCCATTGACTTTGCAGGAATATCTCTGGCTGGATTTTTCAAGCATGCTCTCAATGGCTGCAGCGACAGAAGGACACTTGCATGCCACGGAAGAGGGCTGGGGAGCTCAGCATAGGCACTGCTGGCCCATGCTGCTCTTTGGGGAATCCTGCCGTGCTGGGACAGCAAGATCCTGCTCCCTGGCTTTCCATCCGGCCGTTCCTAGCATTACACATCCCTGGGAATACACTCAGAAACTACAGATGAGGTCATTCCCTAGAGTTTGCTGAGGTATTTGGGGCCCTGGACACTGAGAGGAGCTAAAATCTTACACTCTGTGAATCGTTTTTAAAGGGAAAGCGGAACTGTTTTTATAGCCCATTAGCCCTTTGTTAATCTCCAGTTGGTAAATCATTAACCTTTCTACAATTTGTTTATCCTTATCATTAGAGATTGTGCTAACAGACATTCTTCCATCTTTTCTGCTTCAAAAGAGGCTTTGGTAGTAACAGTTACCTATGCACAAATACTATTGTTTATGCCTGGTAAGAAATCTGAGGCTGACTTGATCTCTGTGCTGTCCTTTGAAGAGATCCATCAAGTGTTCACTTGGAGTACTGTGTCCAGCTCTTGTCCCCAACGTGAGACACATGAACCTGCTGGAGCAGGTCCAGAGTAGGGCCACAAAGATGGTCAGAGGGCTCCTATGAAGACAGGCTGAAAGAATTTGGGCTGTTAAGCCTGGAGAAGGGAAGGCTCTATGGAGACTTTATAGCTACACTTCGATATCTGAAGGAGACCTACCTGAAGGCTGAGGAAGGACTATTTAGAAGGTCTTGGAGTGACAGGACAATTGTTTTAAACTGGAGCAGGGTAGGTTTAGGTTGGACATAAGGAAGAATTTCTTTGCAATGAGAATGGTACAGTACTGGAACACATTGCCTAGGGACGAGGTTGAGGCTCTGTCCTTGGAGACATTCAAGATCAGACTTGATGTGGCCCTGGGCAGCCTGATCTAGTTGGAGGTGTCCCTGCTAACTGCAGAGTTGTTGGGCAAGATGACCTTTGAGGGTCCCTTGCAACCCAGTGCAACCTATGAATCAAATAGGAAAAGCACCAGTTTGCCCAAAAGTACTCTAAACTTGAGTACCTTTGTCCAGGAAATTATGCCACATGCTGCTTTGCAGGTCCAGAGGTAGAACAAGCACAGCATGCAAAGATATGTCACCAGTGAGGGTGGGGGTGGCTCTAGCTATGTCTCGTGTCCAAACTGTCTTGGCACAATGAAGAAGAAAGTGGACACTTACCCCACAGCCCAGGCTAGGTACAGAAAGCCTTTTTCAAGCTACTGAATCAACAGTCACATCCCCTTGCCTATGACCTAATGCTCCCACACTTCCATATTCCTGTCCCCCAGGCAGTTGTACTATGCTTTCCACCAGGCAGAGGTCCAGCACCAGATCACCCCTGTCAGGGGTGACAGTTCAGCTTCAAGTCACAGTTAATGTGCTGACTTCTTGTTCAACCAATGTAAACCTTTTATCCAAGTGTAGTTGGTATTGAGCTGAGAAACATGGGTTTCTTGATGCAAAATGACGTGCTGTGCCCCAAAATGTATCATCAAGATAACAGACTAGACATGTCTTTTTAAAAATGTGCTCTGAACATGGGTTTTTGCTTCCAAAAATAACTTGTATTTTGCTCATATTAGAAGAGCAGGATGTTCTTTCCTGTCCTGAAGGGATAGGGAGGAAATGAGAACTATGGGGTTCTTATGTACAAGCTACTATTCTTCTGGACTAGTGCTGTGAATCTTGATTTTCTTTTTCCACAGCCTTAGCATTTAATTCCCCACAGACCTCATTTTGCTTCCATTCATGATGATGTTACTTTAGTGAAGCTCTCTCTGATTTCAAAGGAATTCCTCCATATTTATAACCTCTCCCATCCTAAGGCAGTAGACATGAGAAGGGAGGCAACCTACTGAAGATAGCAAATGCTGACTGTTTTAAACCTGTTTTCCAGTGAGGTAAAATCAGCTGAGAGACATGAGTGGGGACAGAAAGCATCCTTTCCTGTCCTCTGTGTACAAAGGAAAGCAACAGCAGTTTGGAGGAAACGTGAACGTAATGGACTGTGCATTTGTGTCCCATTGTACTGAGATCTGACAGGAAACACTTGGGGTTTGATTCAGGAAAAAGTAAAGGCTATTTCTTTATAATACCCTCATAACCCTGCTTATTCTGCAGTACTTAACTGCATCCCTATCTGTAATGTGTATATTCTCACAGGTCTCTCCAGAAGACCAGAAGGAAATCTGGTCACTGGGGAGGAGGGGGAGGCATGGGAAGAGATTGTACAGTGATTTCCAGCTGATGGTCCTCCTAAATGACAGCAAAAGGCCAGCAGCTCCCTCCCTTTTGAACCAGAGGGACTCTGGATCAGCTGTCATTACTGAGTGCCACCATGGTGTTTCCTTATGGAAGGAGGTATTTGCAAACACCAAACTTTGAGTAATTTCTGAACAGCCTTTGCTAAGCTCATAAAAGCACTCTACCACTATCAGCTCTTGCTGTAATATGTAACTGGTTGCATCGATGTTTTCCACTGAGTACATGGGACCACAAGCTCCTCAACAGGCACTAGGAAATCCTTTGGCTGGTGGTTCACTGCAGCAGCGTGGAAAAGGTTCCAGCCCCCAACATTTAGAAACTTCTCTGAAGCTGGTCTGTGTGATCAGTGCTGGTCCCTGGAAGTGCTTTTTATTGCTCCGGAGGGAGCCTGCCTCCCGGAGTGACTGGGGTCAGGGAGCTGTTACGGTCCTTTGTCCGCAGAGAACATGAAGTACCACCAGTGATTGGTGTTTTGCTGCATGGCTCACGAAGCTGCAAAGACTGCAAAAGGAACCAAACCACCGCCCACATAACCCAGAAGAGGCGGTTTGAGGACATAATGCCCTTGATTGGAAAAGGAGGCACCCAGGAAACCTTGTGGCATATATGTAATTTTTTTTTTTTTTAACTGGAGCTAAAGTAATTTGGCATGCACATCCCCTGAGCTGCTTCCTAAACCACAGCTGCAGGAGGAATTATCTAGCTCTTAGCTGAAGTAACTTCTTTAAAAAAACCCAACATGTAGGTCATTAAAGAGCTAATAAAAAATGTTGATGAATCTCTGAGCAGTGCTCTGATTATCTCTCTGTGGGGAATGAAGAACTCATTAACATGAGCTCCATGCCACTCCCTCCTCCTTTCTCAGAGTTTGGCATAAAGCAATGAAACAAATGTTTGTGGTTTGGCCAAGTTTCTAATGAGTAGCTCAGCTAGGTCCACTGATTAGACACATGGCTTTATGCAGGGTGAAAAAACTGCAGTACCATGTAAACTGGCAAGTATTTCTGCCAAACTAGTCCCCCAAAAATGAAACTCTTCACCTGTTGTGTGGATTTCTTGCAATATATTTAGTGGACAGTAAGCAATGCTGTGAAGTCCAGAGAAAGTAACAGAGCAAGATGTATGTCTGAGGATCCATTCTCTAAAAATGCAATGTTGTGGTAGCTGATTGTGGGTTTAGTTTCACTCTTTAAGCATTTGGTGCTTTTAAAAATAATAAACTGTAGTCTGACCCCAAAATAACAGTCCTGGGTATTATCTGCCCTCCCTGCTCTAGATGTTGCCTCTCCTGCTCCACAGAAGGATGTCCATGCAGCAGCCGTCACCCCCCACAGAAGCCTGGAGGCTGACAGCACAGGCAGAGGTCTCCATTTGCTGCATCATCTATGGGAGCTGCAGCACAGAGGCCTGCTTAACTAGAACTGGCCAAGGCCAGTGATCCTCCAGCAGCACTTGGCACTTGTTTCGGAGGAAACAAAACCTCCAGAACTAATGGGAGAAGTCTCTCTCATGCAGAAAAGTTTTTTCCTGATCCTGCTTGTATCCGTTTATGGCCCAAAACATAAGAATTTGTCATCTCTATAATCTTCCTAGGACTCAAGTAAAACTCATCCACATGCCCAGGAAAAGAAACTTCACTCTAAAATAAACATGAAAGACATCTTTACATGCCTGAAAGCATTCTGCTGGGATAAGTAACTGCTGCCTCTGAAATTCAAATCTCAAGGTGTGTGATCAATGTCACACAGAACCTTAGCTCTCAAATCAAGCTCCTGAGACACCAAGTCTGTCCCCTGCTGTTGGAGACAATGCATCATATAATGACTTTAATAAACTTAATCTCAAAAGCAGTAAGATTTTTCCATTCCCAATTCACCACTCCCCCACCCCCACCCTCGGAAATGGTAGAATTTGATTGTTCTAGTGGTTAGCAACCATTAGATAATTTCCATCTTAAATTTGTTCATTCCCAATTGTTCTTGTGCCAGCACCATCTTTAGCTAAGCGTTTGTTTGGACCAGAGCACAGGCATCCCGATCCTTCATTTCAGTATCACTGTCACTTTCAAAATCATACCTGAAATGTGTCATTTCTTGGCATTTCCAGGTCAAAAGTTTGTTAAAGGATGATGTAGCTGTGACTTTTTTCTAAAGGGAAATAAAAAAAAAGGGGATGAACATGGAAGGAAGAGCCTTACTAATTTCATGATTTCTATATTGAATAAATGTGCAAATTGGAGAAAGTCAATTGCTACAATCTTCATAGTGTATGCTGCATGTAAATGTATATTCTTCCTCTGCGCAAGGTCAGTTTCCATTTCCTACAACCATTAGATAGTTAAAGGTTTTGTATTTTAACATCTAAATAACAGATGCTGTACCATCTCATTCCATTATTAGTGGCCAGTGCCTACAGGTTCCTGCAGTGCTGGTCTGGTCAGGTGAAGCTGTCTCAATGCTGGGTATAAATATGCAAACTTAAAACATGTTCTACATCCTCTTCCTGTCCAAATCAAATACCCCATAGCTGGATACTTTGGTGCCTCAAGCACTTTTTTCTCCAAGTACCTCTTCAGCTCCTGAGGGGCCTTGTTCATCCTTCTGTGAGCGATGTAGAGCTCCTGTACTGGTGTGGTGGCAGCAGACAGCAAGGCTGGAGCCTCTTCGGTGACTTCATCAGAAGAGAGCCTCGGGCCGGTTGTGTCTTCACCCTGCCCTTGCTCCCTTCCTGCTCATTTGCCTCTGATCACAGTCCTTGCAGAGCTCCTTAAAAGTAAATATGCAGAACTGAAAGGTTTTGTCCCCAGTCCTACGTGACATTAGTTATGTGAGTAGTTGTACCCCTGTAAGCAATATTGCTGATTTCGAAGGGAACTATTAAGACTTTCAAACATATCTTAGACAACTTCGGAGTTTTAGAAATAATTAAAAATATAATTAAAATGCAAACAGTTTTGCCTATAAAGAACAACTAACACCAGTGCCTCTGCAACCTCAAATGGCTGGTCAGAGCCAGTAAGTAAATCAGCCTTGAAAACAAGGAACCACTATCTTCGGGTGGGGGACTAAGACAGAGATGATTTCAGTTGTGGCACAATGCCAAAAGAAAGAAAGAAAGGACAGGTTTTGACAAAAGGCATTTGCATTTTGTGCAGCTTTTTTTAGCCAGGGCTACTGCCCACAGATGCAAGATCCTTCTCCTCAGCAGCCATCTGGAGAAGCCTTCTGCTGCCTTTCAGCAGCAAAGGCTGTTTAAATCTCTCTAGATTTTGTTTCAAAACAGCTCTTTTTTTGGGTTTCAGTTTTATTTTTATTCATTGTTCCCACGTACACCTCATTTTATTCCACCACCGCTTCAGCTCTGCAACAGGCGTTGCAGAATCCATCTCCTGAAGCCAGACCCCGCTTGCCCATGGCCCTTCAGACATAAGAGCTCCCCGGAGGATGCTTCACCGGGGACCGGCGGCGTTGCCCGCCCCGCACTGCAGGTACAACCGCGGCCGAGGCACGGGGAGTTGGGCCAGGGACAGCAAAGGAGGGCAAACACCCCTCGGCCAAGTTTAAAGCCGGGGGAGGGTGAAGAGAGCNTGGGGCTCCCGCCGCTGGCGAGGAGGGATGGACTGAAGCACAAAGGCGCGGGCCCGCCGAGGTAACGCTCCCGCGGTGTGGGGAGAGGAGCGGGCGGGGGAAATCTTTGCCGTTCTCGTCGAACGCGGCCGGCAAGGGCGATTGCAAAGCTGTGGCCGCTTCTGGGGAAGGGGCGGCAGGAGGCCTGGAGCGCTCCCCCCGTTCCCTTTGCCGCTTCACGGTTGCAAGGCTGGCGCGGGGCCGCGACTGGAGGCGGATTGAGGCGGCGGCGGGGGGAGACTGCGGCCGCCGTGGGGCGGAGGGGGAACTTCTCGGCGGCGTACGCCAGCCCTTGGCCGGGGGAGATGCTGCAGTACCAGCGTTCAGTTCCGCGCCGAGCTGGGAACGACATAGCTTTAAATAACGTGCCTCTAATAAAACCTCGAAAGTAATTATTGTAATTGCAGACTGCCCTTGCTCCACCGCAAGGCTGCCGACTGCCTGCGAGTCTTAAAAAACTTCCTAAAATCAGTGCTCTTTAGGCTGTTTTCTATGTTTAATCGCGCACGGCTTCTCATTTGCCGTGGGCGATGGTGCGGGGAGTCGAGGAACGCGATGCCCGAGTGCGAACACACGAATTCTGGTCACGGCAATGCGTACCTGTCGGCGTGACCAGCATCTGTCCTAATCGTACAGCTCCGACTTGGCTCAACAGCTGGGAATTATGTTCGCTGTGTGTTTGTATCTGCGAGGACAAAATTGAAGACTGCTGCCTTGAACTTTAGGCTCCAGAAATGAGAATCACTATGGGCCTTTTGGGAGTTTTGCTCTTCACTTAGGGTATCTCCCCAAGACAACGTTCATCTCGTGTGAAAAAGCTTGTTTAGGAATTCAGAGCAGAATTATCAGACGATGCTCATCTTAGAGTGAGGGGCAGGCAAGATCGGCATGACTAAATGATGCGATTTTAGCAGGGAAGCCTTGGACTGCCGCTGTGAGGAGAGCAGTGCGTGCCTCAAAAGCTGTAACTGCTGCATCTGGTCAAAGAGAGGTTGCTTGCTTCAGTTTGTCTGTTCAGTATTGCTATGGGTACAGACAGATTTGGATTGAATTTGCTGATTTTCATCCACAAGTCCTGGACATGTCTAGAGGGTTGCAATGTGATACCAAGCAGAGGCAAAATGTGTAGGATTATGCTTTGTTGATGTGGTGCCACTATGTGAAGGAGTTAAGTTTGAAAACAGATAGATAAAGTCAATGACAATTAATACCTTGAAAAAAAAAAAATTTGGCTAAGGGCTATAAAACATGAATGTATGAAATTACTCATTGTTTGGGAGAAGTACAGTAAACTTTTGTACTAGAGGAATGAAGGTGACAAATGTGACCTCAACCTTTTATAAAAGGGCTTTGGTCCACATAGGGCAGCTTCAATCTGTCTCACCTGCTTCCTGGTCCAGATGGAATAAAGCACCTGTGTGACACATGTATGGCAACTGTGTGATCCACTGGAAAGGGATGATGGTGACTTGGGGAGAGGAACAGTGTGGGCTGGGGCAGTTAGCCTGTTGGTGATTTGGCAGCAGATCTCCAGTGAAGGGCTCCCTTTCACCTGTCTGCCAGGATTTGCCAGCAGGTCACTTGTACTGGGGACTTCTCTGGTCTGCACACACCCCATTCCGTAAGCGGCCTGTTCGGAAACACCGTGCAAGCTCCTCATTCGAATCTCTGGTGGCATCCAGTCCTTAGAGGGAAAGGTGGTGTGAACTCTAGAAACACTGTGGCCTCTTTGGCTGATAACAACCTCCTCAAAGCCGCTTGTGATTAAGGAGTGTCTGCACTCCTCAATGAAGCAAAATGATAGTTGTGTGGTTAATGGTAGATACCAGATTTAACTTCACACATTTTTTGTGTTAACACTTTTAATAGTGGCATTTTTTTATCAGAAGACTCTTACTGGGAGAGCATGAAGCACTAAGCAGAGATGGAAGAGTGGGCTATTTAGGGACTGTTTAATGACTAAGGTTAGTGCATGATTGTAATGATTAAACGCGTCCTTAGTTCTTGACCAATAGATGGAGTGCTGCTACGCTTTAGGATATCTGGGGATTTAATGGCCTCTTGGTTAAATCAGTCATTATCCTTGACTCTTGCCTGAGGATTGAGGCAGCTGACATTTGTAAGGAAATGATGATTTTTAGGGTGGTGCAGTTACTGTGCAGTTCAGTGATCATCTAACCCAAAGAGGATGCCCGGGTGGTGCCTTTCATGCCAGAGACTTTGCATTGCTTGTAAAGTGGGTGGACTGGAGCCATTTGGGTGAGTGGGGACGTTTCACTGTCAGCCAGTGAGGCGTACTGCAGCTCTGCTGTCCACGCTTTGCTGGCATGAAATAAGCACTGCTTGTTTGGCAGAGGTGGATGAACTGAACTGGGTTCAGCCTAACTGTGCTGGAACTGTCCCTGTTGCATGTGATGTTAGAGGTGACATTGCATGCAGGGCTGCCTGCTTTTGTTCAGCTCAACTTGTAACAGCCGAATGGCCTGGGGTAAGACACTGTTTGTTCTGAAAATCATCAGAAATTAACACGTAAGAGACCAAAAAAAACCCCAAAAAACCAAAAACCAAAAAACACCAAAGAAATATTTTTAAGACAAACCAAGGTTAGCTTGTTTGATTTCATGAGTGGAATGCTTTACAGAGCAAAACCTGAAGTTAAGACTGCAGAAGGCTGCTGGTTTTTTCCCTTACTAAAATCATTGCTGTTAACTAAAACTGCAACAAATGTACTTGCCCTGCAGTGGATGGTGTTGGAAAAAGGAGGGGAAAAACAAAAAAAAAGCTTAATTTAGGATAGTAACTTGCGTAGTTTTGAGCTAGTGTAAAAAATGGCCTTTGCTAGCTTCTTTTACAGTGGATAAAAAAAATTTTTTTCTCTTAAAGAAAAAAAGAGCTGTAGCTTTGGTAGTCATAGTGACCTCTGGCTATTATTTCCCTTCTAAGTCAGTTTTGCATTTTCATAGTGCTGCTGTTTCAAACCGAGTCTGCCATTGTTTGGGTATTGATTTAGAAGAATGCAATCCATATTATTTAATAGCACTGCTTCCCCTTGCGTCACAGGCTTTTCTTTGAGCTATGTTTTGGAATGCTGATTGCTGTATGAGGGGTGGTGATGTGGCTTTCTGGTGGGGTTCTTGGGGGGGATAGTTGTCATCTTGTAGCATTTTTTTTGGCAGATGAGGATGAATAAAAGCTACTTGACCTTAGGCAACAAGCAGTAACTTACTCATTGTGTGTTAATGATAGATCTGTTTGCCACAGAACCTACTCTGTTTTCTATAACTTTGAGTCACAAAGACACTTTTGATATTTCATTATTATTCAAGATAATCTAATTCACCACAAATGAGATTGGAGGTATCTCTTTTAAAGATATCCTAGCAAGTGTATGGCAGTTCTATGGATAACTTATGGTCTGCATTATTAAAGACAAAACAGTTTTCACTGGGTTAGTTAAGAAAATATCTTTACTTATGGCATGTTCTTAGTCGAGGACTCTGGAGGACTCTCTTCAAGATCCTCCAACTGGAAAATGTTTACTATGAAAAAGTTGATATTTTCTTCAGATTCTTTGAGCAGCTAGTGAAAGAAAGCTTGAGAGATTCAAACATCAGTATGAAGATGGTATCTCCTGGGTGGTTGTTCTGTGTTGTTGGGTTTTTTGGTTTGGTTTGTGTTTTCCCAACTTGTCTTCAGTGCTTGATCAATATGATTTGGGTATCTCTACAGTTAAGACTCTAAGAACATATTAAATGTTTTGTGTCTTATCGTAATGACAATTCTGCTTCACAAGGATATAGTCAGCTGTTGCATAGTACTAATCAGGAAAATATTATAATAACCTCATCATTTTTCAGTCCCTTAAGTTGCTCTGGTCCTGGCTAGGGAAAAAAAAAAACCAAACAAACCCAAACTTTTCTTACCTCGTATCTTTTAATGCATTAAAATCCTGGTGACATATAAGTATCAGGTAGCTTTCATGTGGGTCAGCAGGTTGAGGCGAAGATCAGTAAACTGCAAGCTGATGTTGAAACTCCAGTTTGCTTTGTATCTTTTTACATTGTTTTCATGACCTACAGCAAACAGCTGGTAAATCACTTTTCCCTTGTGCAATCAGAACCTCCTGAAATTACTGCTCCAGCTGAAGTATGTGGCAGTCCAAATACCATATTTGATGGCAGCTTAGCGATGCTCTTACTGTTGTTGTGCTGCCCTGAATGAGTACCTAGCACAGTGTTGGTGTTAATGGCAGCTAGCACTTCAGATGAGAACTGAACTGTCTGCTCTGTTGGCTGCAGAACTGTGTTGAAAATCTGTAATTATTTTCTTCATCTATACCTGTAGACATTGGTCTATTTTGTTAGTGTTGCATGTATTTAATTACTACATGTGGTTGTGGTGTTTTTTTGTGTGTGTGTTTTTTTTTTAAGGAAACAAGCATATCGTCTATAGCTATCATACTTAACTATGTCATATTAGTTGTATGTCTGTTCTGGAAGTGGGGTGGTTACCACCCAACCAAATTTTTCTGTGCTTGTCTTTCTGGTGATAAGCAGAGTGCGAATTAGAAAAGCTTACTTATTGGATGAAACTTATTTTACTTGTTCCACTACAGTGAAAGGAAGAATATTAACTTAAAAATTATATTTCACATTACCCATGTGTTCCCCATGCAACTTGTTCCCACTCCCAAATGTGGACTAGCTTTTGCTGAAGTGCTTTTGTTGACAGTTTTAGAAATCTTGACAGAATGCAGTGGAAGTGATTTAGTGCTGAAGTTGTCTGTATGAGTCAAATAATATCTTACAATGAAAATCGTAGATTGGCTAGGTTCAGAAAGATTGCTGATATTAACAGTTTCATATAATCCAGTATCCCAGTACTTCCTTGGCAACTTGTATGACATTTCAGTCTTTGTGCATGTATATACAAACCCCTCTGTATTTACAAGAAGCATCAGTAAGGCCACAAAGTCAAGTATTTGAAAGCTGGCTAATGCTTTCCAAATAAAAGGTCCTTGATTTAAAAAAAATTAAACAATAGCATTGGGAGGTATACTTATGAACCCTTGTCAGGAAGAGTAGAAGTGTTTTTGGCTCAGATCTTTCAGATCCAGCAGACACTTCAGCCTAACATACAAAAATTAGGTGAAACTGAAAATGAGGCTTTGGGACGGAAACAGCAGACAATACTAGGCAGTGTATGCAGCTCTGTCTAAAACTGAATACAATGACACAAAAGTAGTGACCTCACAGGTACCTTTGTATTTTCCTGACTTCCATACATAACCATTTTTAAGAGCGCTAATGAACTGCATGATAATTTCTCCAGGCTCCTGATCAGTGCTAAAGCAGAAGTAAGCCACAATGTAAACCAACCCTCTTTTAATATGGCTACTGGAATGGGCTGCCCAGGGAGGTGGTGGAGTCACCGTCCCTGGAGGTGTTCAAGGTGGGTTTGGACGTGGCACTTGGTGCCATGGTCTAGTCTTGAGGTCTGTGGTAATAGGTTGGACTTGATGATCTTTGAGGTCTCTTCCAACCCTAGTGATACTGTGAATATAGCAATTTTTGCTACATGCCAGGCAACCTACTGTGTTTGTCCTAAACCACCAAAAATCTTAATTCATAGAGCATACAAACTTTATTTGGGGACTAAATGATCTAGTAGCCTAATTTGGTGTATTTTTTAAGCTGTATTATCTGAAATGTCTATCATGGTACTGAAGTTGAGAGTGCAAGAAGCTGTATATAAAATGAATAGCTGACACTCCCATGTTAACCAGTCACAACATCATCCCCTCTGTAGTATTGCTGCCATAATAAATGAATAACTAGTCCAACGGGTATGTCTAACATGATAAAATTGTGATAGTGCCCACAAACCCATCACCCTGTTTCAGATCTTGGTGGCATATGAGGCATTCTATGAAATATCCAATAAATAAGAAATTGTCTCTAATGTTCTCGACTAACTTGCACAGTTTCTGACTTCCAGTGGCAGCTATCTTTAAATGCCTGTTTGTCTATAAGCATATGCAAAGGCAAAACTACTCTGGTGTCACAATTTTTCTTTTCTTTTTTTTTCCTATACCCAGCTGCCTGGATAGCAAGCAGAAGATGTTCATGGTCTTTAATTCATTTACTAATTGGAAGCTGTTGTCTCTTTGGCATGAAAATACAGTTTGTCCTAAGGTTGTGTAATTTTCTTATTGCTAAAATTACTGAGATTGTGAAAGAATCTGTGGGCATGTTAATTTTTAAAATAATTTTCCATTCCCATCCATGAACAATAATACTGAATACAAATTAGATTTCTTACTGATGTGCTGATAGCTATGGATTGACTATCCAGAGCTATTTGTCTTTGACACATAGCTCACTTGGCATTCAAAGGACACATGCATGTTCTGTGTTAAATGGCTTAAGGACTGGAGTGACACGGTTGGAGATCTTGGCAGATACCTCTGCATATGCATGATTTGGAACAAAACCCTACCTCTTCTAAGACAAAGTGTCCAAAGTAGATTACTCCATCAAATTTTTATGAATATTTTTATTGAAATGATTTAATTCTGAGCAGCTGAGGAAGAAAAAAAGAGGTTGTGATACAGGCTTCAGTAATAGTGTAATGTTTTGCAAAGCATGCCCGTAACCAGCAAGCTTGCTTTGTATGTTTGGCTTGTTCCTTATCAGGCTGACTAAAATCGTGGGTCTGGTACTGAGAGAGAGAGAGAGAAAAAAAAAATGCAGAGAAACTTGCAAATACACTGATATTTTGGGTTTTTTTCAAAGAAATAGATGCCTCAGACACAGAAAACAAATCTAGTATTCTGGCAGTCAAGTTCCCACCTCCTCTTTCAACTCTGTTTCGAACCATGTTTAAATAGTTTTGCAGCATGAACAAAAAAAAAAAAAAAAGATTGAATACATCTGTGTAGTGCTAGCATGAGTGAGGCTGCACTTGAAACCAGGTCAGTTTGGAGAAAAAAAAAAATCTTGAAATGAATCCAGGTAACTTCCTAGGTACAACATATCAAGTAACATAACGCATGCGAACACAAGACAAGTCAGTTTAACTGTATAAAATGTTGAAGCTGTAAAACATCAGGAGGGTTTTTTATAGGTGCCTGGATAATTTGGCCTTAGGTGGCAGAAAGGCAATGTGGGTTCCCTTTTCACATCATATCTTCCTGTGGGCCAAGCACTTGGAGGAAAACTTGAAATATTACTTCCTCTTTAAATGGCTATTGCATACATGTTACACTCTGTGTGTGTTTGCTCAAGCTGTTTTAAAACAGCCATGTCCCTAATTTTTACATGCCCTAATACAACTCCTGGTTGAGGGCTGGATTTCAAAGACTGCTTAGTTGTTCTTAAGTGCTGCACCACTGAAAATGGAATTTTGAGGAGAAAATGTTCTTTTTTTTTTTTTTTGCTGTTCTTTATGTCAGTAAATGTTTTATTGTGTCTCAGTGCTTTTAATCAAATCAAGTTAAATGCATTGCAGGGTAAGATCCTGTGTCCTTCAAAATATCTTAATTCTGGAAGTCTCCCAATTGCCCTAATTAAGACACTTTCTCTTTAGCAAGGGACCCAAAGTGGCCAGTGGAAACCATTAAGTATAGTGGAATGTCTTCTATACCAAATGTGTCTTCCAGCAAGTGTTCAACATTTCCATCCTATGTGTTGTGAAATCTGCTTAGATGTGTATATTACCAAACTTCTCCTCAGCTGCAAATGTATATGACCCTAATTCAGACCAAAAGGAAGGGAGTGATCTGAATGGAGATGCAGGAGGTAGAAGGGCTCTGCTCTGTAGCAAAGGTGAGCAGAAGACTGAACGCACCCTATAGCTCAAGTGCCAGCAGCTTTGACTGCCCAGTCTCTTCCTATAGACTGCTTAGACCGTGTGTATCTCCAGAGCAATGTGTCTATGGACAGCCATTTGCTAGAACCTCAGCTGCTGTGTGGGCACATGTCTCTAAGCTTGAGTCTGTGAACTGTTTCTTGGGAGCCCACAAAGCTGAGCAGAGTATAGTGGTATTAGAAGGTCCTGTCTCACCGCTGGAAGAATTCTGTTTCCTTGTTGAAGAGGGTTGAAATATTCTCCTTTAGGGGGAAGAAACAGTAATTACTTTTTTCGAACCAGCTGTGTTGCTTCCTGTGCTATTAATATTGGCCAGTATGTTGCATGAGGCTGACCAAAAAGAATTAGCTATCGGTGGGAGTGAAGAATAACAATGTTGCATTTACAACGTGGGTTAGCCTTCAACAAGGAGAAAAAAACAGCTTGAGGTATGGCATGTAACACTAGTGTCTGGTTACTATCAAACATACCACAAACGTATAGCAACAGGTATTGTGTGCAGTACCTTTATCTTTGCGGCAGAAACCTGATGTTGTTGCTACTCCCAGGGGATAAGTTGAATTGCATTATTAGTGAGGCTGAGCTAACAGAGCTCTTTGCTTATAGCATGCATACAGACAAGAGGGTTCTTCAGAGAGGCAACCTTTGGTGTGTTTTGGTTTCAGATTTCACAGGGACCTATTTCAAAGTTTTTTAGCTTCAGCCCACACCCTGCTGGCAGTCGGCTATAAAATTTCTCTTTGAAGAAAGTTTTGTGGTGGTTGTCTTTAAAAAAAAAAAAAAGCAAGCCTGTCCATTATTACTTTTAATAAAGTTAAAGCTCTCTGTTTAGTCCTTCTGCAATATATAGTGCTGCCACTGTTACTTGTTCTATATAGTTGATAATTCAAAGATGAAATTAAAGCTGCAGAATTGCCAGTTACAACGTGAAAATGCATAGTGTTAAGTAATGCCTTTTTATGGCTCTTCTGTTTATTGGTTAACTTGAAGAATGTGTACTAGCATATATTTGTGTTGGGGGAAACTATCACCATTGACATGAAATCATGTGTGTTCCCTCCAAGGTTATTCCACCACTCCCTAAACTTTTTTTTTTGTTGTTGTTGCTTCTCCCTCTCTCTAAAACCAATTTAAAGAAGCAAATTAAAGCCCCGTAATCCTATTTAAGAAGCCAGTCAAATAAAGTCTGCATGTCACCGTTTCAATGAATTTAATCACCTCTCTAATACAGTCAGCTTTCTCTAGGACCCCGATCTCCAACTGATTAAAATATTTGAGTTGTAGGTTACAGCCAAGCTAGAGGAGAGATCCTGCTTTTCCCTCCTGGCCATGTTGTCCTGCTGCATCCTCTCTTGTGTAAGCTCTTGCTGCTCAATGAACTTATGCAATTGACTCTGAACTGCAGCAGAATACCTCCTCTCCTCCCCCCCCNGCTCGAGAGGGTTCAGTGAGCATCAAAGTATGAGGTGTTGAAGGCAGCGGTGAGAACCCGTGGGTAAAGGGGGAGAAATAGGGGAGCTGTCAGCTCTGAGCTTCAAGTCGACTCCATTCCCTTAATTCTTCAGTGGTGACAGCTCTGCAGTGTTCCTCCTGCACTACAGGGTGGCAACGTTGGGGAAAAAAAAATTAATGAAGGTATTTGTGAATTTTACCTTCTGCAATAGGACTCGTTTGCAGTATAAAAGCCTTTTCTCTAGGCTTTGAGATACAATGTGGAAGCCACCAGATTAGGAAGCTCCCCTTACTCTCCTCACACACTGTATGAAGACACAGTGGTGTTTAAAGGGAGATTCTTTGGAATAAATGCCATATTTTAGAGAAACTACAAAAACTTCAGAATTATTTTAATTAAAATAATCCTAACAAACTCTTCTGAGCTACTCTTTGGCTCTTTCGGTACACATCCCCATATTCCAGCTCTTTGAGGTTGCCAGTGAGTGATAGTCCTTGGTGGTGAGGAAATATTAGGTGCTTGGTCTTGCTTTCTGCAACATTTCCTCATCTCCAGAGCCTGCAGTATACTTGCACAGTACAAGATGCACAACCGAATTTTCTGTTGTCAAGGAAAGGTTTTTACTGTTGAAAAATATTGTGTACCATTGCTGGTCTTGTTTTGTTGGCTCTATTTCATAGTTATGTATGAGAAATGGAGGCTAAAGATTGTATGGGAAAATTTCATTGCCTCAGTGTCTGTATATTCAGGAACAGATAGAGCAAATTGGTGTTTTGGTGAAAGGAAAGCATGAGGTTGCATTTGGTTCTAATAATGAACAAGACAACTTTTAAAAAGTAAGATTTATGCTAAGTAAGATGAGCTTGCCTCCAAAAAAGTAGTGCAACTAACTAGGAGTCTTCTTACATGCCTTTGAAAACGGTACTGCCTCTCTTCTACTATCCAGGTTCTCAGCAGTTAAATGATGTGTAAGAAAACTTAGTGTTGCCACCAACAAATTTGGCAGAGGAGTTGTTTTAAAGTGTAATGCTGAGTTTCCAACAGCAGAAAACTGTTTGTTGTTTGACTGAAATTGTTCCAGTTAGTTTCTGTGCAGGTGGTGGATGATACAAATTCACAGCATGAATAGGTGTCCTGCAGACAGCACTTTATGGTCTTCAGTGCTGGGTTGTTCTAGCTTTTTCCTGGACCTGTTTTTCCTCTTTCTCTTTTTTCCTGCTGTAATAAAACATTATCTTCAAAAGTGTGTATTTTGTGTTTGAGGTGATATGTAGGCTTCAGTGTAAATACTTAAGGAGTCTTATCAAAGTAATACTGGCTCAGTCAGAGTAAAGATGCTTTAGTTAAATAGACTATGACTGTGGTTAAAAATAACATCTCTGGCTGTGTCAGCGTGTTGGACGACCTGATAGTGGCTTGAACAGAAAGGGCTTTTGAAATTTATTTTGCCTGTTGCACATATCGCCCCTGGTGTGAACTTGTTTTCAGTTGACAACGTTTTGGTGTTAGGTAAACCAAAATAGTGCCCCTAAAATTTAATTAGCCAAATGGGTTCAGAGAGCTGCTTGTTGTGCTGTTGAACACATGAACAGGAGTGGCATCACTTGTGCTTTTGTTCAGATCATTAGAACAGTGGTGTCTTGTGTTGGGTGCAATCACTGTCTTTAAGCTCAGTAGTGTTGGATTCTTAGCTATTAGATTTCTGTAGGGCAAAATAAGTGGCCTGTGTACTCCACCAGCCATGGCTCTGTGTGACTGCCTTGCTTGCACACGTGAAGTCTGTTGCCTTCCCATGGTAGAAGAATGTGTGAAGGAACTCAATAGTACTTCCCATGCATTTATCTTGTCTCACTCTGATCTTGATTTGGCTCTGTTTCTCCCTTTCTGAAGATTCATTGCAAGCACTGGTGCTCTGAAAGTCTTGGTTAATGAGAGAGAGGCTATAGGCAAAGAAAAGGTAAACTTTTTGGAGATACTACTTGTTTCTGCCTATTCTATTTCTTACAGTGCTTGTTCTGTGTCATTTTTTGGGTTTTTTTTCTTTGTCCTTTTTTGTTTCTTGGCAATGAAAACAGTGTTACATTTCTGTAGCAAGAAATATAGCTTACTCCTAAAAAGATTTATTATCACATGTAGTTTTTCATTTTGTCCACTGGATTTTTTTGGTTTTTTAACTTTAACCGTACCCAGCTTAGTGACTTCATTCATACAGTTATTATATCAAGTTTGGATGCTGTCTTTGTTAAATTAGGGCTCCTGAGGGTGTTCTGTTACAGAGGTTTTTTCAGCCAGGGGAAATGAGGGTATAATAAAGAAGATCTGAGGACTGGACATAATGATTCCATATAACTGTAACAAACAACACCAGATTTGGCTGACAGTGGATTTCCATCAAACATTTTTATGGCATTTGTTCATTTTCCTTTAAGCAGAGTTTAAAACTGAGGAAGCTTGAGTGCCTGAAGTAACTGAAGGACCAATAGCAGACAATTTGGGCAATTACTGTATCCTGTCTTTGTGCACTTATCCTGAATTCAGGCTTACTCATAGTCCCCTTGATTCAAGTGCAATTAGAGGAGTAAAGTCAACGGGAGGCATCCAGATTCACTGGAAGGACTATAACTGCAGCCAGTGTAATAGACCTGACTGTGCCAGAGGTTCCTGAAACCTTGTTCCAAGCATTCAGCTGGTGCTCAGTGAGAAGCAGTGCTGCTTTCTGGCACAGCGAGTACTTGACCCTCATTGCTGTTGCCTCTGATTTGCTGCAACTGTCTGGTGACTCTTTAGTGGCATCTTTCACTTCTGCTGAAGTGATTAAAATATTATTAATTGTAATATGCTAAACTGGGTCAAAACATAGAAACATACTTTATAATGCAACAAATTGACTGAGAGCTTCTATAAATAAATGATGGTGCCTCTCAGCCAACAGCACTGTGAAGACAGAGTATACTGGTGACTTTCTCCCTTTCTGATGTTGAGCACTACCAGAAGAATGATGATGCTGAACTTGTTTTTCACTGCCTTTCCTCTGCCAGAACATTGGCCTTTCAAGGTGGAGAGCATGCAGCACTGCACTGTTCTGCAAACACTCCTCAAGAAGAGACGAGGAGGAGAAACCATAGTATTATATGTGACATTTACAAACTACTAGATAACATAGTAAAGCTGTTGAAGTAAAAACTATAGCCATCGTTTTAATGTCCTTTTAATTAAATTTAGAGTGTTCTGGGGAGTATTTTTCTTCCCTTGTTCTCAGTACCTTCTGTGTCCTTGTTCACTAGTGAAACTGGGTGCAATAACTGAATCATACCCACTATGCAGTACACAAGTGTTTCCTCTCCCCATCTGTTTCTGCATATGCTCTTCAACATACGTTATCCACTTCTTTTGTTCTTAGAGAAATTTTCCTAGTGTTCTTTCATAGACTCATAGAATGGTAAGGTTGGAAGGGACCTCAAGGATCATCTAGTTCCAACCCCCTGCCATAGGCAGGGACACCTCCCACTAGTACAGGTTACTGAAGGCCTCGTCCAACCTGGTCTTGAACACCTCCAGGGAGGGAGCAGCCACAACCTCCCTGGGCAACCTGTTCCAGTGCCTCACCACCCTCACTGGAAAGAACTTCCTCCTAACATCCAGTTTAAATCTTCCCTCTGCCAGTTTAAACCCATTGCCCCTTGTCCTGTCATTGCAAGACCTTGTAAATAGTTCCTCCCCAGCCTTCCTGTAGGCCCCCTTCAGATACTGGAAGGCTACTATC
>VWZE01015202.1:203113-277537 GCA_013396675.1 Eubucco bourcierii
GTGCACTCCATTCCTCTGTCCATGTCACTGACAAAGATGTTAAACAGCACTGGTCCCAGCACTGACCCCTGAGGGACACCACTTGTCACTGGTCTCCAGGTGGACATTGTGCCGTTGATCGCCACTCTCTGGGTTCGACCATCCAGCCAATTCCTTATCCAGCGAGTGGTCCATCCATCAAGTCCATGCTTTTCCAGTTTGGTGCCCAGGATGTCATGTGGGACAGAGTCAAATGCTTTACTCAGGTCCAGGTAGATGACATCAGCTGCCTTTCCCTTGTCCACTGTAGCTGTGACTTCATCATAGAAAGCCACTAAATTTGTCAGGCAAGATCTGCCCTTGGTGAAGCCATGCTGGTTCCCACCAATCACCTCTGCTTTGTTTTCCATTTGCCTTAGCAGGACTTTCAGCCTTGATACTTGAATGATCACCTCAAGTATCATTGCACCTCTGAAGGGTTACTTACTTGATTTAAACTGAGATTTAACCTGAAAATAAACAGCAGGTAGTTCTCTTTAAGTAATCATCCTTCTAGAAAGGTATTTTTAATCCTAGTACCTGTTTGATTTGTTTCTGTATAGTTCTACATTGGCTTTTTTTCCTCCCTTATTACAGGTGCTGAATTAGGTCACTAAACGGAGCTAAATTTTGAAATCAATCAAATGTTTGGGTTGTGCATTCACAAAGCTTGGGAACCTTGAGTTCCTAATGAAAAAGTTAGCTGTATGTCATGCACTGCCCATTGCTTTCCTGAATTTCCACTGTAACAAAGAGGTCTATCTGGCTTTCATTGAAGCTTGATGCAGATTTCTGGTGCGTGTCCAGTGGAGTAGGATAAAGCTGAAAATAGCTTTTTAATGATAAGCTATAGTTGAGTGCCCTTGATAGAAAGAGATAGTGTGCCTTGAAAAATAGGGTTATAAAATGCACTAAAAGAGAAGCATTACACAGCAGCCCAGATAAAGCCAGATAGAAGTAGGTGAGTTTGAAGAACATGTGGCTGAAACTGGAAACAGTTGGAGATATTTGCCTGTCTGGTGCAGTTTGTCCTTTTCCTGCAAGTCTTTCTTGGCACACTCAAATCAGCAGTGCTGGGAGGGGAGTCACAGCACAGACATTTTGAGGAAAGGTGGAGGAACAGAAGCACAGCAGTCACAGAATTAACCAGGTTGAAAATGACCTTGGAGATCGTCAGGTCCAACCTATCACCTAACACCTTCTAATTAACTAAACCATGGCACTAAGTACCTCATGCAGTCTCCTATTAAACACCTCCAGGGGCAGAGCAGTCTTGGTCTAGCAGGGACCTACTGGGGGGGCAGAAGGACCACTACTGAAATGTGTGGGAGACTTCAAAAATAAATACTTAGGTTCCTCTTAAACTAAGATCAGAGACTAATTATGTCAGTAATTAATTTCTTTTGCAGAGTTGTCACTTCTACTGTTGAAATAAACAATTTGGTACAATTGCTACTGTCCCAATCCATCATATGTCAAATTATATGCATTTGTAAGGGCTTTTGTGAAAAGAAATTGAAAATTGGAGAGGGGAAAAAAAGTAGCGTCACTTGGTTAAAAAAGAAAAAAAAAAGGCAGCAATAGAAAATGGTGCCTGAAGAAGGTTGCATGACCTCAGCAGGGGTCACAAGGAAGATGATTTGAGTTCCCCAGAGGGCACAACTTCTTTTTTGAGAAAACAAGAACTTAGAAAATAACTGTGCAGAGAAGACAGGAAGATAGGAAGGGCTTTTTCTTTGTTCATGAGCAATTTTAACTTTCTTCTTAGTAAAGTAAATACAGTCCAGATGGCTGGAAAGTACAAGATGCTCCCAGGGGTAGGGTGGAGGTTGGATGAATTAAGCTTTGTAGAAGTCAAAAGTGAACAAGTGAGGGAATTTTTTTTCCTTTAAAGAAAAATATAGTTGGTTTCTACTTTCTCAGGCTTGGGGGCTGGACTGAATGTTTCATGAGAGTGATTTATGTTAAAGAATATAGAGAAAACATTTCTGTTTATAATATCAGAATAAAGTAGGAAGAATACTGATAAATGTTTCTTTCATCAGTGGAGTTGGTTAGTTTGTAAACTAGTCATAAGCTTAACTTCGAAATGCAGCTTGTTTCAATAATTATGGGTTTGGTACTTTGTAGCTGAGGAAAGATAATTAAAGCTCTGTAGGTGCACTCATTGTTGGTTCTGCACCAATAGGGGCATCACAAGCCCCTGTGCAGATCACTGATTAAAAATATTACAGATGACTGTCCCCAGAGCTGAGCTCTGGGTAACACCACTTGTGACCAAGCACCAACTGAATTTAACTCTGTTTGCCACCACTCTTTAGAATCATAGAATGGTAAGGCTGGAAGGGGCCTCGAGGATCATCTAGTTCCAACCCCTTGCCATAGGCAGGGACACCTCCCACTAGTACAGCTCACTCAAGGCCTCATCCAACCTGGCCTTGAACACCTCCAGGGAGGGAGCAGCTACAACCTCCCTGGGCAACCTGAGCCAGTGTCTCACCACTCTCACTGGAAAGAACTTCCTCCTAACATCCAGTGTAAATCTCCCCTCTGCCAGTTCAAACCCATTGCCCCTTGTCCTGTCATTGCAAGACCTTGTAAATAGTCCCTCCTCAGCCTTCCTGTAGGCCCCCTTCAGATACTGGAAGGCTACTATCAGGTCTCCTCAAAGCCTTCTCTTCTCCAGGCTGCAGAACCCCAACTCTCTCAGCCTGTCCTTATAGGAGAGCTGCTGCAGCCCTCTGATCATCTTTGTGGCCCTCCTCTGGACCCGCTCCAACACTTCCATGTCCTTCCTGTGCTGAGGGTTCCAGAACTGCACACAGTACTCCAGATGGGGTCTGACAAGAGCAGAGTAAAGGGACAGAAACCCTCCCTTGCCCTGCTGCCCATGCTGCTCTTGGTGCAGCCCAGGACTGGGTTGGCTGGCTGGGCTGCATGTGCACACTGCAATACTCGTTGATCCAGCCAAGCTGTGAGCGAACAGTTTCTCCAGGAGGATGCTGTGGGAAACAGTGTCAAATGCTTTGCTGACTCCCAGATAAGCAACATCCACAGGCTTTCCCTCATCCACCAATCAGGTCACCTTGTCATAGAAGGAGATGAGGTTTGTCAAGCAGGACCTGCCCTTCACAAACCCATGCTGATTGGGTCTGATCACCTGGTTGCCCTGCACATGCTGCTTAGTGGTATTCAAGATGACCTGCTCCATGATCTTCCCCCACACTGAGGTCAGACTGACAAGTCTGTGGTTTCCCTTCTGGCCCTTTTTGTAGATGGGCATCATACTTGCCAGTCTCCTGTCAGCTGGGACCTCCCCCTTTAGCTGGGACTGCTGGTAAATAATGACTATTGAACTGCCACTTCTCACTCCTTGGAGTGTACTTCTGTGAAAATTTAATAATGCAGTACTTAAAATACTTCTCCTGAAAATACTTTTTACAATCTTGCTGAGAAATGCTTATTAATTTGATACCAGACAACAGCTACATTCTTTATGACACTGAATTGACTCTCTAGTTCTGGGATGTATCAGATGACAAATGCAAAGTAAAATAAGTATTATTACAAACTATATAGTAAGTTTGAATTGGCATCTTCATTTTTGTATGCATCTAGTTCAGCCAGAAGTCATGAAAGCTTTTCAGATGTTACAGATCAAAGCTGCTGGAGAATCTTTTCCCCAAAATCCATCTCTGCTTCCTTACCAACACCAAAACTTCCACTGATAGTAGTGCCAAGGCAGCTTCAGCATGAATGTTACATATTCCCTAGACAGTAGTTTCTTGTTCTTCTGGATGTGCATCTTGGTTCAGTGACTGTAGGAAAAAATAGAAATGAACTGTTAATTTTAATGAAAACCAGCAAATATTTTCTTGTGTAGCTTAATGTTGCTGTGTTCTAATTGTGGAAATATGTGGTGTGGTCCAACTACTGCCTTGCTTTACAGTCTGCAGAGTTTGGGTAGCTCTCTGTAGCGTCATAGAATCATAGAATGGTAAGGTTGGAAGGGACCCCAAGGATCATCTAACTCCAACCCCCTGCCATAGGCAGGGACACCTCCCACTACTACAGGTTACTCAAGGCCTCCTCCAACCTGACTTTGAACACCTCTAGGGAGGGAGCAGCCACAACCTCCCTGGGCAACCTGTGCCAGTGCCTCACCAGTAGGATTAAACTGAAAAGCTTTTGGTGCATGTTTATAGATATGATGCTGCAGTGAGAAAAATTATCATTTTTTTCAGTAGTCTTAAAATCTCTGAACAGTCTTTTAGTATATCATCTGATGTGGGGTTTTCTGGTTATCTAGTTAAGATAACTGGATAGATCACTTTTGCTGTACTATGTGTAATTAATCCAAGCATCTTCTTTGTATAATTTGTCCTTTTTAGACATCATCTAAAAAGGAAGAGAGGGTTCATAAGTCTGTAACTTCAGAGAAGTTGAGTTCACCAAGAGCATGCTGTGATGAAAGGTCAGCTCTTCAAGGGTTCAGTGTGCACATCTTTGTAAGAAAAGATCAAGAGATGCAGTAGTTCAGATAAAGCCTAGCTTGAAGTTTTTAGCTTCCTGTTCAGTAACTCGTGGTAAATGGCTTTGTGTGTAAAAACATTATGGGAGATTTGCAACGGCAAATGCATTTATCATCTCAAAAGATTAAAGTGCAACATACACACGTTGTGTTTATGATGGTAATCTCTCTCTCCACAGTGCCTCTGGGACAAGTTTATTGTCAAAGCCTTGCAACTCTCTTTGTCTACACATGGGACCCCAAAGCCTTATCCCATTTTCTTTATGAAGAGCATCAAGGACTTTTCTAGGTTTCCCCCTAAAAGGGGAATTGCAAAATTTGAAATCCTGTAATTAGAAGAATGGTTTCCTTGACTACCAGGGTAATAATCCCTCTACCATAGATTGCAAGCACTCTTCCACACAGGCAAAGTCTTCTAAGACATTTGTCTGCCTTTTCAAAATTCTGGACTTGTTTGGCATGCTAACTCCATGAAGATTTGTCTTTCATGGGTTTTGTTTTGGTTTTTTCCTTCTGAAAACAATCTGGTTTCTTTGCAGGACATTTCAGTTCTGTTTTTATTACTCCTTTCTTTTGCTTCCCTTCAGATGCAATGGAGAGAATTAAGAACAGTTGTAACCCTGATTAAAATCTTGGCTTAATTGAGTTGCAAATTTGCAATGACAGATATTTGTCAGGGTGCCAGTACTTAGTACCTTTTAGCACATCTGGTGCCTTCCTGAATTCTGATTATGGTGTCTGTTTTCACTGTTGCTTGTGCTCAGATTTTTCTTTGCCGCATAAAGCTCAGCATAGGGTGTAAATTGCTTTCTCCATGAGAACGACTTGTTAATTAGCTGTCAGGAAAATGAAATCCCTTTGTAAGGCCTGTCTTGCCTTTCCCTTGGGGTACCTCTGATGCTTGGTCTCATGAAGGGTCTGAAGGCTGGTAGACTGTAAGTACTTAGAGTGCCATTGCTCATATCCATATGTCAACATTTCCAGTTTTGTTTGGAGGGATTCGTAGTATCAGTTGGCAGTGCTCATATCATAATCACAGAGAACTTGGTGAGGAAATCTGTTCATTTGACTAACATAGGTGTGTCATGGTTTAACCCCAGCTGGCAACTAAGCCCCACACAACTGCTTGTTCACTTGCTTGGTAGTGGAATGGGACAGAGAGAAGGAGAAGAATAAAAATGAGAACTTGTGGGTTGAGATGAAGACATTTTAACAGCAAAAACCACATACAGATGCAATGAAAACCAAGGAATTCATTCATTGTTTCCCATTGACAGGCAGATGTTCAGCTGTCTTAAGGAGAATAGGGCTTCATCAACATGTCACAATTCCTTGAAAAGACAAACTCCATCCCTTTGAATGTTCACTGTTTCCTCCTTTTCCCCCTTAGCTTTATATGCTGAGCATGATGTCATATGGCATGGAATATCCCTTTGAGTTGTGATCGGCTGTGTCCCCTTCGTCTTTTTATGCAGCCCCAGTCTGCTTGCTGGTGGCATGTCATGAAAGGCAGGTAAAGCCTTGACTTTGTCAGCATTACTCAGCAATAGCCAAAACATCTCTAAATTTTGTGCTGGAAACAGCACTAATATCCAAAACACAGTCCCATATTAGCAACTGTGAGGAAAATTAAAATCATAGAATGGTGAGGTTGGAAGGGACCTCAAGGATCATTTAGTTCCAAACCCCTGCCATAGGCAGGGACACCTCCCACTAGTACAGCTCACTCAAGGTCTCCTCCAACCTGGTCTTGAACACCTCCAGGGAGGGAACAGCCACAACCTCCCTGGGCAACCTGCACCAGTGTCTCACCACCCTCACTGGAAAGAACTTCCTCCTAACATCCAGTCTAAATCTTCCCTCTGCAAGTTTAAACCCATTGCCCCTTGTCCTGTCATTGCAAGACCTTGTCAATAGTCCCTCCCCACCCTTCCTGTAGACTCCCTTCAGATATTGGAAGGCTACTATAAGGTCTCCTTGAAACCTTCTCTTCTCCAGGCTGCAGAGCCCCAACTCTCTTAGCCTGTCCTCATAGAAGAACTGCCCCAGCCCTCTGAGCATCTTCGTGGCGGTGTCTAAGTCTATCCTAGCCAAAACCAGGCCAAGGGGATATTGATGTGCAAAGGATATACCACCAGTAGTTTATCTACATGTCAGGTAAAATAAAAACCTCCTTTACTGTCAGGGAATGCTACAGGACTGATTCTTCTTACTGATATACTGAGTTATGCTTGGGGCTAGGGGTCTGGTTTTGGGTGATAGATATACTGACAGTGTTTTGGGAAAACAACAAATAAATAGAAATTTTTAAAATTTGCTTTTGTATTGTAAGGTGCTTAATTATTAAATAAATTCTCTTCCTCAGAAAATGTATTCTTGTAAAGCCTTTCAGATGTTGAGGCTTAGTAAAGATATGTCGTGGCCCTGATATAAAACTTCTGCATTCTATTATATCATCTCTTTTGTATGCTGAACTCTGAGAGTGGAAAAGATGGAAACATGGTTACATTGTCAGTTGTTTCCAATGAAGAAATCTCTTTTTGGTGGAACTGTTTGCATTCCTGTGGTCAGTGGTATAAGGAAATACCATGTTATGAAAAATTCCCAATTGTTTCCTTAAGGGCTCTTAGAATTGCACAATCTTTTGATGGCTCTGTTTGTTAAAAAATAAAACAATTAGTTGCCAGCTCTTCAGTTTGGGATTCAAACATCTCTTAAATATTTACTAGAGCTTTGCTTTTTTTCTACTCAGTATTTGATTCAAAGCAGAAGTGTGTTTCCCTAATAGCTGACCAGTGTATATTATAGGAGTAGTTGAAGGTTATATTTTCATTCCAGGAGATGTCTCTTTGGGATATCTCATCAGTTTCATGGCCCATCCATCACTCTGGTTACTCGGAGTTTCTGGATCCAGCTTTAAAATGTTGCTTCTCTGAGTGGGGAACAGCTAACTCTCAAATAACACATTTACTTTGCAAAAAGAGAAATCTCTCTAACACATCCTTTCGACCCACAGCCTGCCTTTAACACTGGATTTGTACTTTCATTTTTCAGTATCTTATTAGGATTTGTGTAGTGTCTGATTTCTGACCTTTGCATTAATTTAGATGTATTCCAACTTTTTTCTGAAGCTGCTCACATTCATATTTGTCTGCTGCTATATCTTGGGATAAAATTCATCACTCTCCTTAATTTATTCATACAAGAATGTCTCTCACTTGTGGCTTTTTTTACCCTGATCTGAGAGCTGCTTTTGAGTTGGTTCGTTACTATGTGACATTTATTCCTTTCTTCCCAGTCTTGATATATCTAGTAACAAAGGATACAGATAGTATACTTTTATTTTGGTGATAGGACTGGGAGCTGTGAAGATGACCTAAAGAATTCTAAACACAGAGAGAATGGCTGTTGGCTGATGTCTGTGTCAAAGTTTCTTGCCCATATTCAAAGAATGGGTAGAGTGGGATGATGGTTTCAGTATGGTGAATGACATTATGGCATAGTAGCTTCACAGCTATTAAGACTGTTTTGTTTGTTTGGGTTGGGTTTTTTTAATGATGAGAATTTTGAATTGGGAAGGGAGGAAGAGCCTGTGGAAGTGCATTGAGTGTTACTAGGGAGAAGAGTTGTGAAGAAGAAAACAGCCAGAAAAATCTGCTCAAAAGCATATGGTGTTTGAGGCAGAGAAACAGTCCTCAGTTGTTTCCCTTGGTGTCCCCTTTCTGTAGGGCATCCAACTTGTCCAGTGTCCAGAGGTGGGGACAGAGACAAGTAAGCTGTCCGTCTCTCACCTGGGCCTACACTGGCCTGCATGGGGGTAAGCAGCACTATGCAGCTTCAGTGGAGCTATAGCCGTGCTAAACACAATTTTAAATGGGTGTCTCGATCACAGTATGTTCTGCTAACCAATGCTGTTAGTCTTGAAGATGACAGAATTGGAGAGAATTTATAATTTTCAGTCTGGGAAAGGTCTACCAAGTGGCTCTCTAAAAACAGTAGCTGCTGGTTCCCAAGATGGTTCTCTTCTTCCAGGTGACGGCTGTGCTTAAAATAACGTATTGAGAGCTTGCCATAGAAATAGCATTCCCTTATCTCTAGCACTGAAGTAGATGAAAAATAAACTGTACTCATGCCAAGAATAAACAGTCACGTTTAAGTGTTTAAGTTCTTGATGCTGTGGAGGGCTTCTGCTTTAACACGGCATTTTAATGTCAATACACTTCCTCCCCTTCCCCCACTCACTGCTGCCACTTTGTGTGCCAGGGAGTGGTTGGCAAGAGAGCAAAACAAATACATCCAAGTCCAGTGAAGAATCATAGAATGGTAAGGTTGGAAGGGACCTCAAGGATCATCTAGTTCCAACCCCCCAAAATAGGCAGGGACACCTCCCACTACTACAGGTTGCTCAAGGCCTTGTCCAACCTGGCCTTGAACACCTCCAGGGAGGGAGCAGCTACAACCTCCCTGGGCAACCTGAGCCAGTGTCTCACCACCCTCACTGCAAAGAACTTCCTCCTAACATCCAGTCTAAATCTTCCCTCTACCAGTTTAAGCCCATTGCCCCTTGTCCTGGCATTGCAAGACCTTGTAAATAGTCCCTCCCCAGCCTTCCTGTAGGCCCCCTTCAGATACTGGAAGGCTACTCTAAGGTCTCCTCAAAGCCTTCTCTTTTCCAGGCTGCAGAGCCCCAACTCTTGTAGCCTGTCCTCATAGCAGAGCTGCTGCAGTCCTCTGAGCATCTTCATGATCCTCCTCTGGACCTGCTCCAACATTTCCATGTCCTTCCTATGCTGGGGGCTCCAGAACTGCACACAGTACTCCAGATGGGGTCTGAGGAGAGCAGAGTAAAGGGGCAGAATCCCCTCCCTTGCCCTGCTGCCCACGCTGCTCTTGCTGCAGCCCAGGACTCGGTTGCTGTCTGGGCTGCATGTGCACACTGAAGGCTCATGTTGAGTTTTTCATCAACCCGGACCCCCGGGTCCTTTTCCTCAGGGCTGCTCTCCAGCCATTCACCACCACTTAACTGTGCCAAGAGGGACTGTAAGAGCACCTGGTTAGAACCAATTCTGTCCCCCAAATCTTTATTCCTGTCAGATGTAACAGTAGATGAGGTAGTCTTGTATCTGTTTACCTGTAGTAGTGCTGAGTATGTATTATGTAATAATGTCGTCTTTGCGATAACATTTATTTTTTAAGGCAGCAAAGAACTGACTTTCTGTAACAAAGTGGTTCAGGAGACAGGCAATTCGAGCACATCTGCAGTAACATCTTGTTTTAACCATGGTTGCCTTGGAAGTTTTGGGGTGGTTTGCTTTTGCAGTGTATTTTGTGACAGTAATGTCTTACAGTAGTTTGTGTAACTGCACTTGCCTTCTTTTTGGGCATGCTTTGTTTAGAAGCCAGTTCTTTATGGCTGAAATTCGGGGAGAACTCTGAATAATCCAGCTTTTAGCAGTGCTGGGGAATGAGATAGCCAGTCTGCTGAAACCCTGAGGCTGAACAAGTGTTTGTAGCACAGTGTACTGGGAAGACCTAAACAGTAATGCTTGCGCCATGAGAGAATAAGGATTGCAAGAGGCTCCTACAACCTGCTGAGTAAAAATAGGTTAACAGCATTGGTGAGAAGTGCTGCCTGTGCCTGATAAGCTGAGCTCCATGTTTACACAATTCTTAAAATGTTTAATTTGCCATGCATAGATCTTTTACAAGACTGCAACATATGTTTTGTGTGCGTGTGTGAAATCAACAAGCCTGTCCCTTGGTCCCCGTGTCCTAGGAAATAGCTGTGTTTCCTCGGAGGAGTGATTGGGAGAAAAGGGAAGGTGATGGAAACAGATTTGTCAGGTTTGGTTGAAGATAACTTATGCTCAGAGGCTGCGAAGACAAAAGATGATGGAAGTAAACAATTGCTATTTTATTTACTTGTTGTACTTTGGTGTTAGAAGTTAAAGGCAAGAGGAAAACACAAAGCTACTCGGTGGTGGGAAAGGGTCAGGACAGGGCACTTGTTTCCTTATGAACTTTGCACACCAGCAATTGTCAACCTTCAAAGAGCAGTATTGTGTTCTTTTCCCTGGCTCCCCACCCAAAAGGAGACAGCCCACTCGGCAGCAGAGTGGCTGCTCCAGAGTTCAACTTCTGCTGGCCTTGAAGAGGAATTGTGGCTGTTTATGATGTGTTGTAAAAATGAGGCAGGTGGGCTGGATTTCACTTTTTGATTTGTAGTCTGGAATGCAGTAGGCAAAATGGTGAGATTCCCTTCTAGGTGCTCTCGAGTGAGGTTTGCCTTCTGAGATTTCTGTATATGAAGAATGAATTACATTTTACTTCATTATTATAGAATTCAAGGAAATACTCGGAAGGGGAGTTCAGAAAGCTAAATGTTATGTTTAATATTTTCTGGCTTTTTAAGTATGCAATATATTCCAGTAATACTGAAGAAGAGTCAGCAATTTCTTTTGTTTTACAGGTCAAAGACATTACAGGAGCAAGGAGAGCTGTGGAGAAGAAAATCAAGGTACCTAAAACACTTTACTGTCTGAATTCTTGATTGTGTTCTTGCTCGTTAGTTAGTCTGATGATTTTAAGCGGGAGGAGGTGAATCAGTAAATGGCTGCTTGAGAACAGTTTGATTGAAGAACAGATGGCGCCCTCCCCCAAAAAAAATCCCTAATCTACAATAACTTTAATCTCATTTGTTGTGCAAAATACTGTTGTGGGATGAAATCATACTTTAATTTTGGTATGTGTGCAAAAGTCTGAACAATACTGCATAGATTTACTCTAGAAGTATAAAACGGAGGATGTAGTATAATGTAAGGATATAAAGGGGTCCTGCAACTGCCAGCCATGGTAAGGTGGACATGACCTAGTTCTACAAGTGTGTACACTGACCAGCTGACAATAAGCATCATCAACAGTAAGTGAATGTGGTGCTTGCAGCTTTCACATTCATCACAGTAATTAGCAGACTTCAGTACATTATCTAACTATTAGGTCTACAGTTCCTGCAGGTGCAGAGGGCTACAAAGACAACCAGACCTGAGCAGTAATTTGTATTACATGGATGAAGAACTGGGGGTTTTCATACCTTTTTCAGAACTCCTGGTTATTTTATTTCAAGTGTCACTGTGTTGTAGCTAGCATATATTGTATCATGGTCTCCGTTTTTTATAGTAATAGGTGGCACACATTCTTATCATAGAATCATAGATTGGTAAGGTTGGAAGGGACCTCAAGGATCATCTAGTTCCAACCCCCCAAAATAGGCAGGGACACCTCCCACTAGGACAGGTTACTCAAGGCCTCAGCCAACCTGGCCTTGAAAACCTCCAGGGAGGGAGCAGCCACAACCTCCCTGGGCAACCTGTTCCAGTGTCTCACCACCCTCACTGGAAAGAACTTCCTCCTAGCATCCAGTCTAAATCTCCCCTCTGCCAGTTTAAACCCGTTGCCCCTTGTCCTGTTGTTGCAGGACCTAAGTAGGCCCTCCCCAGCCTTCCTGTAGGCCCCCTTCAGATACTAGAAGGCTACTATCAGGTCTCCTTGAAGCCTTCTCTTTTCCAGGCTGCAGAGCCCCAACTCTCTCAGTCTGTCCTTATAGGAGAGCTGCTCCAGCCCTCTGAGCATCTTTGTGGCCCTCCTCTGGACCCGCTCCAACACTCCCATGTCCTTCCTGTGCTGAGGGTTCCAGAACTGCACACAGTACTCCAGGTGGGGTCTGACAAGAGCAGAGTAAAGGGGTAGAATCCCCTCCCTTGCCCTGCTGGCCATGCTGCTCTTGATGCAGCCTAGGACTCGGTTGCTGTCTGGGCTGCACTCACACTGCAGGCTCATGTTGAGCTTTTCATCAACCCAGACTCCAAGGTCCTTTTCCTCAGGGCTGCTCTCCAGCCATTCACCACCCAGCCTGGATTTGTGCTTGGGATTGTGCCTACCCAGGTGCAGGACCTTACACTTGGCCTTGTTGAATGTCATGAGGTTGGCCTGGGAACCTTTATAGTGGAACCTTTTCAGATATTAGACTCTAAAATCCTGAGCTGAAGCTTGTAGGTTGTCAGGTTGAGGTTTTTAACCAGTCTTTTCTGTAGCTCCCCGTCCATTGATTAAAGTAAGACAGTGTTACACTCAGAGTTTTGTGCTTGTTATGTAACTAAAAAGACTATATTAAAATAATCCCTGCAAATGCAGTGCTGTGAGGCAGAAGCAAGGAAGTAGTCAAAACATTGTCACTTCATCAAAATGCAAAGACAATGTCAGGTGCTTACTGCATCCTTCTGTGCACTTCAAGTTATGCTGAGCTGCTGCCTTCCACTGAGAGTGCATGAAATGTACTTGTGATGGTGTAGTGAACTCTGGAGCTTTCTGCCCTGTTGAGTTAATGCTAAGTTTGTGGGTGTTTAACAGTGTGGGTTGCCTATGCCACACATGCAAAAGCAGTTTGCCACACTTAAAAGTACAGCTTCTATGGGACTCATCTCTCAGTAGTAGCTTTTAGAGGCTTCTCATATCAAGCTTTGAGGGGGAAAAAGTAATGTGTGTCATCTTTTGCCTTCAAAAGTGTGGAAATTTAGAAGAAAGGGTGGACTGACTTAAGTGCTGGTGGAAAATGAGATGTGTGTAGTTCTTAATCTGCTGGTGTGTTACACTCCAGGCAATGAGAAGCTTCTCAGTTTAGTTACTTGCACAGAACTGAAAATACAGGAGAGAAATCCTGTCCCAGAGCGAAAGTGATACTGTCAGTGACACATGTATCAATACCTTTTATGTCAAGAGAGAGAGTAACTTCTTTGTTCTCTGACTTTTGCGTTAGGATAATTGAGGTGGTCACTCCACCTTCAATTTGAGATCTTCTATGATGTTTTGGGGGTTGACAAGTTGTTTTCTTGGGATGCTCTCCTGCACATGGAACTCTAGCATGGCTATGTTCTCTTCCATGCTGGACTGGCCTCTCCTTCAGGCTCCTGGTAAGATGAATGTCTACCTGGGGGAAAAAAAAAACCCAGAAAAAAAAAAACCTAGAGTGTCTCAGGCTTTATCTGTTGTCTCCAGTGGTGAAGGAGAGGCTTCTGTCTCTTTGCCCAATTCAGACAAGAGATTTTACTCCAGACATTTCTTTACCCCTTACTGTGCAAAACCTGTCAGGGTTCTTTTCCTGACACTTTCTCCCCCATCAGTCCCTCTGAGGACTTCAAAAGACTTTTTTCCCTATTGCAAAAGGAACCAGACGTGGCCTTTCTTACCCTGCATTGAAACATTGATAAGTAACATGTGGCTGGCTCCAAGCTGCAGCCTTTCTCAGCCATTTCAGAAAACAGCTAATAGTTAAGTTTCTGAAGAAACTGTTTTCCCTTCTTTGCAGTTGCTCTTTCGTGTAACGTATCCCAGGAACTTTGATTCTCCTCTGTCTAAAGCAGTCAGAATTCACTACTGTCTTTCTGATGAACTTGTATTCTTGTACTGAAAAGAAATGTCAAGCTTTTAAAACTTTTCCATATGGGAAGAGTTTCTTTAGTCATAACCTGTGTCACACTGTTTAAACAATAACTTTTTTTTTTTCTTTAATGCCTTTGTACCATCACTGTTTAGAATACTTCTTTTAGGAGTGCCCTAGAAGAAAGAAAAATATTATTTTTAAAACTTGAGACTGAGTAAGAGGAACCTGGAATTGAAATTCAGAGTCTTGCATAATTGTTTAAACCTGCTGCACAGTTTGGCAAAGGTATGAACAGAGAGGTCTTTTCCATAAAATGTAGCTGGGGCTTCATCTTCAAAGAGAGGGGATATGCCTGAGGACAACCTCTGGTGCTTCTTAATGTGAGTAGAACTCACTTGAAAGGCAGAGCTGCAGATGAAGAAGAATGTAATCTGGGGGGATTAGGAGCTTATTTGGCAACTCTGATCAGTTACATGGCATCATAATGATGGGAGAAGGTGGTGAGACGACTGCCTTTTAATTTCCTGCTTTCAGGAGCAACCTGAAAAGAAGCGGTATAAAAACACATTGCAGTGGAAGGTTAATCTAAATCTGTATACAAATTTATCACCTGAGTTTGTCTTAAAATAGTAAACCCCCAAGTTCTCCCTGGAATAGAAAGGCTGTCTGCATTGCCCCTAACTATTTAACCTGGTTAAGTAAAACTCAGTGTAGGTTTTTAGCTGTTGGTCAAGGTACACTCCCTTCAGCTCCTGTTGTCCCTTGTGATTTGTGTGAGGAAGACTTAGACCGTGAACTGTTAACGTATTCAAGGGACCTGTTGCAACCACTTTCTGGAACCATCTAATCAAACTGCAACGACAGGACAAGGGGCAATGGGTTTAAACTGGCAGAGGGGAGGTTTAGACAGGATGTTAGGAGGAAGCTCTTTCCAGTGAGGGTGGTGAGACACTGGAACAGGTTGCCCAGGGAGGTCGTGGATGTTCCCTCCCTGGAGGTGTTCAAGGCCAGATTGGATGAGGCCTTCAGTAACCTGTACTAGTGGGAGGTGTCCCTGCCTATTTTGGGGGGTTGGAACTAGATGATCCTTGAGGTCCCTTCCAACCTTACCATTCTATGAAACTGTATATCAAGATTCAACAAGCTGGTAAAATTTATTTCACACTTTTTTAATGCTGTTATCTAATAAAAAGCGTATTCCTGTACCCCAGTTTACAGGTCTGGTTTGTAGCATAATGAGTACTGTTAAGTCCCTTTTCTGCTAGTGCTGAAGAAGAGGTCATGATGGAGCAGGAGAGGAGAGTTAACAAAGTATTTTCATGTATTACCAATGTGGAGTTGACCCGGATTTTTCTCTACTCTACTTGGTGTCACTCCTTAGTGTGTCTCTTTCCTCTTTCTGTGTGTGCACACACAGAGGGTAAGAGGGTATGGGGACATGCCTGGTTTGCAGGATCACTGTAGCAGCACTGGTGAAGGTCATGTTTCTAACCAGGCTGCTACAGTTTTGATACTTTTGAACTCCCGGGTTTTCTAAGCCTAGAGAGAAACTAGATGTTGTTTGTGGGACTATTTTAAGCATGCTCTTGAGTGTTTCCCCCTCCAACACCAATGCATCTTTCAACACATCTGTCTCCACTTTCCTTCCAGCCCTCATTCACCCTTCCAGTCCAGCAAGGAGGAATTAGGATGAACAGTGGCCCAGAATCCTTTTTAAGCATGCTCCTTTATAGACTTGAGTGAAGAAAACTTAGTGAAGTGTTTACTTCTGGATGTGTAGCATTTCATGCAAAGGTGGAAAGACAACTTTCTCTGTCTTTTCTCAATTTTCAGCCCTGTCAGAACCATACTGTAGCATCCTAAAGGCCTGGGATTCTTCTGCTAAATGTGACTTTCTCACAACTGAGTCCTGTGATCAGGGTGAATTTTCTTGTCTTGGTCAGGTCTTTAACTGGGACCACTTAAGTCACTCTGGTGGGGCTCTTCTGGTGTCAGTGACTCTAAATAATCCTGTTGACATGAATGAGGAGGTAAAATACATGAGACAAAAGTGCTTTTGAAGTAAACCAGGAGAACATTACTCTTGTATTCTTCCAGAATTGGTGTTGCTTCTATGATCCTTACTAGTAAAGAAAGTTTATCCCAATTCATGCAACCTTCTCAGATGTGAGTAGGGTGCTTGAAGCAAAGAGGCTGCCACCTCAGACATGGTGCTAGTCTTTCAGTTTCTGCAGAATTTCTGCAGGCATTATTTCTGTTGTGGATGTAGGATAAGACATTGAGGTTGTCCCAGCCAGTGTGTATTTGGAAGTCTTTATTTTTAAATACATTAAAATCCTGGGTTGTTGGTGCCTCCCCCCCCTGGCCCTGTGTTGTTTTTTTTGGTTTTTTTTTTTTTTAATTCACACAAGTGCTTGGAAGGTGTTGAAGAGTGTTGGATTGCTCTTTGCTGTTTTCCCTTTCCAGTGCCCCTATCAAGGAAACAGTTTGCTGGCAGCAGATAAGTTTCTATATCTCACTACCTGTCAAATTCCCCGTTCTGTATGATAAAGTAACTTCATGCAAGGCAGGAGGGAGGAAGAGAACAACATTCATGTAAAGTCTCTGATTACAAGAGGGGGTCAGAAGAGCTTGTTGGGCATCACCAGACAATATTACAGAATCATAGAATGATAAGGTTGGAAGAGACCTCAAGGATCATCTAGTTCCAACTCCCTTCCATAGGCAGGGACACCTCCCACTAGTACAGGTTACTCAAGGCCTCATCCAACCTGGCCTTGAACATCTCCAGGGAGGGAGCAGCCACAACCTCCTTGGGCAACCTGTTCCAGTGTCTCACCACCCTCTGGAAAGAACTTCCTCCTAACATCCAGTCTAAATCTCCCTCTGCCAGTTTAAACCCATTGCCCCTTGTCCTGTCATTACAAGACCTTGTAAATAGTCCCTCCCCAACCTTCCTGTAGGCCCCCTTCAGATATTGGATGGCTACTATAATATTGTAGGTATGGATGCTGTTGAGCATGGGAGAGATGCATTGGAGCTCTGGAGTTCCCCAAACATAACTTGTCGTTTTTCAGCTGACACAAGCAGGCTGTTAGAGGCTAATAGTACAGATTGTGTAATGAAATTCTGTTAATTATGCAACAAAGAGCTCTGGGGAAAAAAATGGTTCATATAATCATGTAGTAGCTTGTGACATGGAGTTCAGATTTTCACACCTTTCTATGTGATGCTGAAATTAAAGCTGAAAATGCTGTTTAGAAAGTACAGGCTGTCATGTCTCCAGTAAGTTTATAACTACAAGAGAAGAGATCTAGCTTTATTTCAATATTCTTTCCAAAAGGCAAGATCCTTCTATTTTGCTAGCATTATAGCTATTAACAAAATGGGTTTAATTATGTCGCCTTATCTTTACCACATTATACTTAATTTTTTTAATTGCTCCTTAGCTCAGGAGTAAACCTGTGCTTGATGACAGTCACAGCAATGAGCTTTACAGTGGAGATTGGATTTTTATCCAACTTAGTCTGGCTTGGTTTTGTTTTTAAGATGAGTGGAGTGAATGAGGAGTAAGTGTTTAAAAACTGAACTTCTTCCAAAGACTTCTAAGCCTTAAAACTCTCCCACACTCAGTACTGAGTAAATAGTTTCAGTGACAATCTCCTTCACTTGGTTTTGTTTTCCCCTTCACTCCTTGAACTGTATTCAGTGATTATCACCACCTTAGCAAATGTTTATATTTAGAAAGTCAGTTTATTAAACACCCAGCCTTTTGTGTTTCCCCTCTGCTGAAACTGGATTTACTTTGTAACAGGTCTGTTGTAGTAACATGAGTCGTTTCTATCTGTTAATGACCAGTAATTCTTCACAGAAAACAATCTGTTAAATGTGGAACTAGTTTTAAACCTTGGCTTAGTTGTGTACCTTGGCATTCCAGGTTAAAACTATATCAGTTATTTGCAACTATGTTCTCTTAATTTTGTTGCTCCTAAAGGGCTTATGCTATTAACTGAGACTTTGCAACACTCCGTTCTCTGCTGCTTATTAGTGTGGAGTGCTAGGAAACATGATTTGTGTTGTCATCTGTAGGCTGAGGAGAGCTTTGTTTGAAGGAGGATGGGGCTAAAATCAGTAGCATAACTGCAAGTCTGGTTTCTTTATGCTCTGCACTCAAGTACTGTTTTCAGTGGTCAATAGTTGCTGCAGTAGTGGTCAACAGTAACTGCCCAGTATCTGCAACTTAGTGTAGAGATCAGTAGGGGTTAACGTCAAATAGCTCAGTTTGAAGCTTGTATATTCAGGTAATTGAAACCAACTGTAATTGCTGCTTTAAAGTTCAGTTTATCCATGTTTCTGGGTTAGCAGTAGTGGAGCTACACCAATCAATGTGTGATGACTGTGGAATCAAATGTATTTACTCTCAGCTAACCATCTTTAATTGTAAAAATGCCAATGGACCATTTATAATTGACATAGTTTGTAATCTAAGATTGAGTTAATGCTTCTGTAAACTAAAGCAATTGAGTCCCCAAATACTACAAACAACCCCTTGAGACTGTGTCCCCTTGTTCTGTCACTCAGTCAGTGACAGGAGGGGGCACAGACACAAACTGCACTGGGGAAGGTTTAGACTGGATGTTAGGAAGAAGTTCTTCACAGAAAGAGTGATTGGCATTGGAATAGGCTGCCCAGGGAGGTCGTGAAGTCACCATCCCCGGAGGTATTTAAAAGGAGACTGAGGCACTTGGTGCAGTGGTTTAGTTCTTTAGATGGTGTTGGGTGATAGGTTGGTCTTGATGATTTCAAGGTCTTTTCCACCTTGATTGATTCTGTGCATCCTGTTTGCAGTCTTTGAATACACTTTCTTTTTAAAAAAAGCTTAAACTGTGAAGCATGTGATACACATCATTGTTACTCACAAGAGTTTTGATCCTTGTTAGAATGCATTGAACAAATAACCTCGATGTCTGGAGCAGTAACTTGCTACCATGATGGTACAGAAGGAGGAAATGTCTTGAGTGGTTTCAAAGGAGGAAGCCTGTTGATACCAGTCTCAAACTTGTAGGAGGTAGTGGCTTCATAATGAGTGTGGTGGAATATAAGGTTGGGGACATTAAAACTGGTTCTTACCTAGCTTCAAATAAGTACGTTTGTGTTTTGAACAGAAACTTCCCTGAGAACACCTCAGCTGGAGAACTGAACACAGTGGCTTCCATGTCAACCTTCTACCTTTGCTAGCCATAGAAGTGAGAATGCTTGTTATAGAATGGTAGGGTTGGAAGTGACCTCAAGGATCATCTAGTTCCAACACCCTTCCATAGGCAGGGACACCTCCCACTAAAACAGCTCACTCAAGGCCTCATCCAACCTGGCCTTGAACATATCCAGGAAGGGAGCAGCCACAACATCCTTGGGCAACCTGTTCCAGTGCCTCACCACCCTCACTGTAAAGAACTTTCTCCTAACATCCAGTCTAAATCTTCCCTCTGCCAGTTTAAACCCATTGCCCCTTGTCCTGGCATTGCAAGGCCTTGTAAATAGTCCCTCCCCAACCTTCCTTACTACCTGCAAGAAGTTGAAGCTTGCAGGCAGTAAAGCAACCTCCTTAAAAGTTATGAATGATAACAGAATCACAGAAACATTCAGGTGGCAGAAGACCCTCAGGATAACCAGGGATAACCAAATCCAACCAACATCCCTACTCTACAAGGTGCACCTTAAACCACAGCCCCAAGCACTGCATCCAAATGACTTTTAAACATGTTAGTTGCATAAAATGTACCATCTACCAAAGACTACTGTTGTTGTTGCCATTTTTAAGGGACAAAGAGTTTTATAACAAAGTTAGAGTATCTCTTAGAAAGGAGACATCTTTCAGAAGCTGGAGTTATCTCAAAAGAAAACAGAAAGAAGGGGGGAAAAATATCTTGCAAATTAAATTTAAAAGTATAATAAGTCTGGCCAAAAGATATTCTGAAAAACAATTTCCTAAAGGTATGAGAGCCTACAATAAGTCATTTAAATTGAATCATTTCAAGTACATCAGAATTGGCTGTTCTGCCAGGTAGACTGGAGAGCTGATAGATGACTGAAGTGTAAAAAGTGCTTGGTGAAGATAAGGCACAGAATGAAAACTAAATCATTTGTATCCACACTGACTCTCCTGAGAGATTTCACTGTTGAAACTTTTTGTTTTATAGGAAATGGTTTGAGAATTGGTCTCAAATTGAAATGATAGAAAAAGTTGGTTTAGAGCCTAAAAAAGTAGTAACTAGCAAATTGCTAGCAGTAGATAACTTTTGCCCCAAGAGATCTTAAGATAAATGCATGTGGCAACACTCATCTGGCAACTGTGGTCTGTTACTTTAAAAGTGCAAAAGGATCAGAGGCAGGAAAATAGGCAAACACTATTTCAATATATTAAAAGCATTCCAGTAACAGTCAGGGTACTACAGACTAGCAGGTCTGTACAGGCAAGTTGGTGTGTTTCATGAGGAACAAAGACCAGAAAAGTGGTAAATATGTGGACACATGATTTATCTGTTGGTTTGAGAAGTGTGCATGTGTGCATTTTAAGTAGATGATCTTTAGCCTATGGTGTGGTACATGCAGTTAACTCTTGACTCCTTTTTTCCCTCCCCTTCAGCTTGCAGAGCTGAAGCTGGCAAACCCAGTTGCTTGATTGCAGAACAAATTGCTGTGAAAAATATGCTTATTTAATAAACAGAAACAGTATACAGGAGTGTAGCTTTTAGATAAATAACTGGATTTAAAGAATTTTAAAGGACTTCTTCCTAACATCTAGTTAAAATCTCCCCTCTTCCAGTTTAAACCCTTTGCCTATTGTCCTGTCATTACAACACCTTGTAAATGGTCCCTCCCCAGCCTTCAGGACCCCTTCAGATACAGGGAGGCTATTCCAAGGTATCCTCAAAGCCTTCTCTTCTCTAGGCTGGAAAACCTGAATTCTCATATCCTGTCCTCGTAGGAGAGGTGCTTCAGTAAAGAACTTTTCCCAAACTTCCAGTCTAAACCTCCCCTGGCACAACTTAAACCTTTTTCCTTTCATTCTATCACTAGTCACTTGGGAGAAGAGACCAACACCAGCCTCACTTACAACCTCCTTTCAGGTAGTTGTAGAGAGCAGTAAGATCTTCCTTTAGCCTTCTCTTCCCCAGACTATCACAGTATCACCAGGGTTGGAAGAGACCTCAAAGATCATCAAGTCCAACCCATCACCACAGACCTCAAGACTAGACCATGGCACCAAGTGCCACGTCCAAACACACCTTGAACACCTCCAGGGACGCTGACTCCACCACCTCCCTGGGCAGCCCATTCCAGTAGCGATTGACTAAACAATCCCAGTTTCCTCAGCCCCTCCTTGTATGACATCCCCTCCAAAGCCCTCGTCAGCTTTGCTCTTCTCCAGACAGATAAATGATGATATATGGTGATTCTCTTTAAAGCATAACACAAAGTGTGCACTGTTGTGTGTCATATAGAAGGAGGCATGTGCTTGTAGGTGGGTACTGATAAGCTTGCATGAATTAAAGTATTCCAAAATCCTTTAATCTTCACTGTAACTTAGTGTTGCACGCTTGCCATGAATGATACCGATTCAACCCCACATTATCTAGTTGTCCTGTAAGGAGGTGAGCTTAAGTTAGCTTTCACCAGACACATTTCAGTGCACTACACTCAATACATGTCACTGCAGTAAACTCTGTACTGCAGTGAGTATATAGCAAAGTCCTTGGAGAAGGATGATTGTCATGAGGGTTTTGTTGCTTTAGCTCAACTTTCAATGTAGACTGTTAAAGGATTTCTAGTATAAACGAGTGCTTTGCTTACTTTAAGTGTCATGGTAACATTGAAACATGAAGACTTCAGTACCACATTGATGTCCAGAAGTGTTAGCTGTGTAATGCATTTGCTAACTTTTGGGCTCACTTTTCTTTCTTGACATCAATAATAAAATAGACAGTCTCTTATGTGTATGTTAGCTTCAAGCAGTTAATGGAAGCAGGAGGGAAGGCAGCACTGTTGCTTGAGAAGTCTTTTATGGAACCTGTTTAACACCACTTTATCTTAAGCTTGGTTGTTTTATAGTAGTCTCTGTGAATGCCCACTTCCTGAATCAAGGAAGTTTGTATTTTGATCACAAACCAAATAATTTCAATCTATTGTTTCCCCATATTCCCATTCCTTTCATTTTATATTTTTTTAAGGAAAAAAAAAAAGTGTTTTCAGCTAAGGTTTGTTATGCTAGCAGCTCATGCACTTGGTATTCTGAAAGCTTGTTTGTGCATGGTGACAGTTTCTCACAGCATATTTTAATCTACACACACACTTCTGTTGCCAGGTCTTAGTATTTGCTTGGTACTGCTGGCTCCTCACTTTATACAGTGCTGTATTGCAGTGCAGAGTATTAGTATGTAATATGGCTTGTAAAAGACCACTTTGCCTCTGAAGTTAGTGAGATGCATAAAAGAATGTACTAGCTACCATGCTATGTGAATTGCAGGATCTTATTTATAAATCCAACATTTGCTCTTTTTTTCTCCCCATGGTGTTTAAAAATGAGTGAATGATCTCATATGAGGTGTCTCCTCAGTCCTGCATGTAGCTTGCTAGCCTTTGAGCAGCATGTCTTGCTTAACTTGAGAAGCCTGCAATATGTCTACTTGTGAATTACAGGCCTCTATTGTAATCAATGTAAGTTTCTAATGCAGCAAATGAAGCCTAGAAAATTACTGACATCATTCTAGAGAGAGAGAGACTTTACTTAGGTATTTACATAACATTAATTGCCTGACATTAGGCAAAAAGGGTCACACTCACAAGAGCTGATGAATTTGTGAACTAATGTTGACCATGAAGATGCTAAGCTTCAGTGATTCATACATAACATGAATGATAAATGAAAATCATTACTTTAGGACTTAGGAATTTTTCTTTTAGACAGGGATATTTCAGACATTGAGCAACTTCTGCTCCTGATTCAAATTCCAGAGAAAGAAAAAATTAAATCATCCAACTGACTCACAAATTATTTAACAATAAAGTATTAACACATCTAGCAAGTTAAGATTTATCCTTAACCATCACACAATGCAATTATCTCTTGGTGCTGCCAACCACCTTCCATATTCCAGCAATTATTCTGAGGTATGTGGTATGTGTTGCTTATTCATTCATGTGCGTGCTTTCTTACCATGAATAAATACTTCATGTTACAGCTGAATGTGAAAACTAGGGGGTTTCTAAACCCCTTTTACATTCCTTCAGTGTGGAATTCCATGCTGTGTAGCAAATCCCAGAGTTATGCACCACTTAACACCTCAGTTCTCCTCGCCCTTAAGTCTATTTTGGGATGCTAAGTGATACACAGGGCTTTGGAACCCTCCCTGCATCTGATATTTAGACGTAGTCACTTAAACTTATCTCCAGCTTGAAACGTCTTGCCTAAATTTAAATGCTCAAGAGCAGAGGAATTGTGGCACTTTTTTTTTTTTTTTGGGGGGGGGAACACATCTTCCATGTCTAAGTAATGCATAGGTGTTAGGTAGGTTTGCTGCATAATAAAGAATATTGCTGTGTAGAAGGAAAATGAGAATAAATTAGTCAACAAACAGTTGTTTAACTAGCTAGTCGGCATAGATTCACCTGCAAGATTCACCTGAATCATTTTTTGCTTGTAGCTGAGTTTTACTTGATGCAGTGAAATTTCATTTTGCCTTCATCTGTCAATATTTTTGCAACCTTTTATTAAAGCTAAAATCTGAGGTTGGGAAACAATTTTGAAGTCAGTAACTGCTGGTTTAATACTTATTCCAGTAAAAATGGAAAGAGTTTAAGATACCTGTTTCCTTAAAGCAGTTGCAACACTGTCACTGTCTGCTGGTTTGCTGAAGCATATTACCTCAAATTTTGGGGTAGGTCTAAAAGCCTTTAATCCTTCTGGGAGTTTTAGATCAAAACTTCTATTTTCAAAGCATAGTTTTGCCTTGTATTGCATATTTAGGATAAGTAATACATGAAGTAATGCAGAAAGTTGTTGTTATTTATTTGCATTGCAGCACTTCATATGGAAAGAACTAAGTCTTGGAAGAGCTGACCTAAGCGCCTTGAAGGTCTTGGCTCTGCTCAGTGCAACTGTTGCTGTGTGACCTTGCTTCCACCTTGTTCCCCTCATGCTGCCTTCTCCAGTGTAAAACTGGGTTGATCACTCAAACCCTCTACATCTTTCCAGTATGTGAGAATGCTTTGCTGTGGTAGATTGAGCAATGTAAGAAGTTCATTCTCTGATGCATTTGAGCAGCCAGAAGTGAGATTATGGGAGGAATGAGTGCTGCTCTTGCTTTCAAGCAGCAGTGGAACTAACTATTCCTGCAACAACTTAGTAAGATTAGCACATTTTAGACTGCAATTATACTTCTGATTTAAAAAAAATAGAAGTGCTGCTTGTGTTTACCTATCACTGAGTCATTGGCTCTAAGAGTAAAAAAAGAATATATTTCAAGGTATTTGTATGAATTCATGTCTTCCAGGCAAGCAGAGGATTTGGATTTGCTATCCTTGGGAAACTGGAAACTACTGAAAGTTCTCTGCTTTTGTATTTTCTCAGTGGTAACAGTGCTTGTCTAGGTGTTTCAGAGATGATACTATTCCTCCAGAACATTGGTCTAAACTTCAAACAGTCATACTAAAAAAGGTAATACTGCAGTACTTTTTTTTTTTTTTTTTTGCTATAAGAATATTGTTCTCACAGTAGTTCTATTACCATATGAACACAGTATCACAGTCTTATTTCTGTGGTCTTATTCCTCCCACACACAAGCTTGTAGTTTTAGTAGACCAAATTTAATCAGCAAAATGCACAAGAGGGTATTTGAGAATGCTGCTTTTTATCAAGGGAACAACCCTCCAGTAGTTCCTTCTTACCTTTAGGTCCTACTCCTGTAACTAATCAAGTGCACACACTTTTGTATTACTGTTCTGAAACCAGTGAAGTTTGAGATGTTGCCCCTGGTTGAGTGGTCCAGCAAACCTACTGGTGACCTTCTCTTAATAAAGATCAAAACTAAAGATCAAAAGAGTTCTTTTTAACTGGTGGTGTTGGAGGTGAAGAAAAATAAGGCAATGATATATATTAAAGAGAATTGCTGTCTGGCTTTGCATGGCAATAAGAAATTTATATGATTAATCTGCAATTTTGACATGGAGGCCAACTTGAGTTGAGAGGAAAAAACAGTTTTGAATGTTAAAGGAAAAAGATACACTGTGGATATAGCCTGCTGAGGCTGTTGCAGAGCGGGAGAATGTTTCCAGACAGGGTGAGGTCGGGTTTGTAGATGTTACCCAAAGCATCTCTCTCTGATATACTTTGTGTTTATCCTGAAATCTCATGAGATGTGCGAGAAGGAAAGACTCTAAAGGGTTGGGTTCTGCCTTATGTTCCAAAGCTTCATGTCTCAAAGCATTGTTAAGATTGATTACTGCCTATTTGGAACTGTGTAAATTGTACTCCAGTATAGATGGAGCAACTTCATTGTCTTCTCCTTCACTGTAAACGCACTGATCTCAAGTGAAAGTAATTGTTTCTGTGAAGTGTCCTCCAGTCTTTCTTGGCATCAACCTAAAAACATATTGGCAGAGCTGATATAGATGTGCAGGTTTCCCAGCATAACCCACCTTGTCTCTTGTCAAGGTCTCTTTGTCAGTGACATGGACAGAGGAATTGAGTGCACCCTCTGCAAGTTTGCAGATTGCACCAAGCTGTGTGGCACAGTCAACTTGCTAGAGGGACGGATCTGTCCGGAGGGACCTGGACAGGCTGAAGAGGTGGGCCCAGGCCAACCTCATGACATTCAACAAGGCCAAGTGTAAGGTCCTGCACCTGGGTAGGCACAATCCCAAGCACAAATCCAGACTGGGTGGTGAATGGCTGGAGAGCACCTCTGAGGAAAAGGATCTTGGAGTCTGGGTTGATGAAAAGCTCAATGTGAGCCTGCAGTGTGCACATGCAGCCCAGACCACCAACCAAGTCCTGGGCTGCATCAAGAGCAGCGTGGCCAGCAGGTCAAGGGAGGGGATTCTGCCCCTTTACTCTGCTCTTGTCAGACCCCATCTGGAGTACTGTGTGCAGTTCTGGAACCCTCAGCACAGGAAGGACATGGAAGTGTTGGAGCGGGTCCAGAGGAGGCCACGAAGATGCTCAGAGGGCTGGAGAAGCTCTGCTATGAGGACAGGCTGAGAGATTGGGGCTCTGCAACCTGGAGAAGGCTTCGAGGGNGGCTGCTCCCTCCCTGGAGGTGTTCAAGGCCTTGTTGGCTGAGGCCTTGAGTAACCTGTAGTAGTGGGAGGTGTCCCTGCCTATGACAGGGGGTTGGAACTGATGATCTTTGAGGTCTATTTCAACCTTACCATTCTATGATTGTCTGTGACAGCCACATCCTTCTTCTGTGCTGCACCTGGCTTTGCTGGCAGCTCCCCATCCCTGTCCCTACCTCTTGCCACCTTCTCCCCCAGATAACTCTCCCCTGGAAACAGAGATAGGCAATGCTGTGGTCTGGATTTCATTTCTTCAGCAGCTCCGTGTGATCTCGCGTGCATTCCTAACGCGTTACTGACAGCCCACGTCTCTGAAAGTGCCCTATCAGCTTTCAGTGGCAAAGGCTCAGAGGAAACAGGCTGGTTCCTCCATGCACAAGCAGCTGGGCAGTTGTGGATGGAATTAATTGCTGATATACACTGCTTGTGTTTTTCTTTTCTTGTCATTTCCTCTGCAGCTGTGAAATCCAAGATTTTTAGGCTTTAAAAGCAGTATGGCCCTTCTCAGCACTGGGGATGCAAAAAGTACTGCAATATGTATGTTTTGGAGGATTTACATTCAAAATACAGGCTCCCTTAAGCTGTGACAACCAGTGCTGTTGATGCTGGTATCCAAATTGCGATGGCACCTTGCAAAAGTAATTGATTTCCAGCTTGGGGTGAAAAAAAAAAAAATCTCTTAGGAGAGCTTTGGCTTTCTGAAGGCAACAACTGGCATTTTCTGAAGTCGAGCATTGAGAGTAATCTGTTGTGAGAAGCGTTGTCTCCCATCTGTAGTCCTGGAGCTATTGCAGCAAATGTTGTTTTTTAGCCAAATGTTAAACAGTCAAGTTGCTGAAAGTCACATTCTAGGCCAGCAGTTATGGGAAATTTATCATGGGGTTGGAAAATACACATGTTATCAACAGGGCTGCGTGTCTGCCTCGAGGCTTCACCCAGCCCATAACAATGCAAAAACAAACCGCCCATCACAAATCAAAAAACCCTGTCAGAAGGCCATTCTGAGCGCTAATGGTGTCAGAAGCTGCAGCATGCTGGGGTTAGTTGTCAAATCAGTGGAAAAATGGGTAGCATCTATTGTTAAAGATAATATTTTGTTAGCTTCCACCCTGTAAATCCACAATTCCCCCCACCGCCCCCATTTATTAAACTGTTCCATCTGCACTTCTGTATTATGGAGTTGTAACACCTCACTTAGTGGCAGGTTTATGCTGCTGTGTAACTTAGGAACATCTGTAAGATTTTTTTGCCTAAATAACCATAACTATCCTAGAGATTTTACTGATACAGAGGGATTGCATATTGTATGTTTATAAATAGTCTGAGTAGAATGAATTGTTTGTTTTAAAAAAAAAAAAAGATAGAGAAAGTCTTAACAGTTTTAGGACCTGGTTCCTAACTAAACAAATTGTACAAACATGAAGAAAATGTCCCCACCACCTTGTATTGTGCAACTACTTCTCCCACAAGATGAGTATTTCAAAGGTCCCACTGAAACCCAGAGCCATTATCTGTGGTAAGAAATACTGCACAGGGAGAGGAAGGGGTGACAGAGGGGAAGAAAAAGTTACACAAGTGCTGAAAGGAACCAGACTTCCAGTCACAGCACCCACATCAGCCTGCAGGGATCTCTGTGACTCTGCTTGCAGCAAAAACAAAGGAACACATCCTAGTTTAGCTTCTCATGCAAGGGATTTCTGCTGCCAACCTGCCTTTGCCGTGGTTAACACAGCACAGGAGTAGGACCAAACCAAGGCTGGTCCACATGGCATGCAGCAAGTTCAGTTGTAGTAACTCAGCTGTAAATCTGAGCCAGTGAATCAAGTATGCTCAAACTGTGGCTGTTACTTCAAAGTCTCAAGGCTGCTTCTTTCTAGTTTTTATAGCAATACAAAAGTTAACTGTTACATAAATTGTATGTTAGAAATACTTGTGTGTACGTAGATATATCTTTGTATTTTGTTTTAAATATACACATTTCATAGGCACCCTGTCCTGTATGTGTCATGCTAAGTACTTTTTTTTTGGCAGGTAAGAGAAGTTATGGAAACAATTAGAATTCCTGTGTGAGGCTGGATTACTTATTTGTTTGGAAGAGTGGGTGGTGTTTGGGAGAAGGGGGAAAGGAAGATCTGTACTTTGGTTTTAAAGTGTAAAAACTTGCTGGAGTGTTTTTAGCAGAAGGTCTCTTTGTCAGTTTCTGGTTTGACAGAAGAGTCTGAATGTCAGAGCACAGTTCTGGGGTTTGTACACCGGTGTATTTTGTTAATAAATATATAAGAAACTATAGGACTGCAGTTGTTTTTATGTCCGGTAACCACCTATTTCCATTTCAAGATACTTTAATGTATGAGAATGTCTTAACTACCTTGTAGTTCAAGAAGTTGCTACAGTTTCTAAACCGGCTGCTTTCTACTCTGACTCCATGTTATTACCTAGTTCACTTTAAACTAGTGCCTGTCTACTGAGAGTAAAAGTAGGCAAAAACCTCAACCAATTCTGAAGAACAGATATAGAAAAAGGGCAATTTAATTTCATTCAACAACAAATATCTCAATCCAGGGAGTATGTAACTGCATGTTCCTATGGGTTATGTGACAGACTGGTGTCATGATTTGCTTTGCAAACCCGTAAATGAGTTTGTCTCTGAATCTTGTAGCTGTGGTTTCTTCCTCCACCCTTTTCTCATGAATAAACTTGAAAAATATTTAGGTCAAGATTTCTCTGGACTTACAGCATCTGATGATATCTCTTTCAGATGTGGTCTCTCTGTGTGTGTGTATATATATATGCACACTTCCAAGACAATTTGGAGTTGTGGTGCAATGTGCTTTCTTGAAGGGAGGAGCAGAGTTAGTAAAGATGGCTAATTTTGTTGAGAGGAGTCAACCACACAAAATGCTAATACTGTAGCAGGGAGGAGTCTGTGGGTTTGGTTTCCAGCTCCCTTGAGTTTTACCGATGACTTGGAGCAGAGAAATGATTGGTCAGTTACGGTGGAATATTGAAAAGATTTTCCTGATAGCTACATATTTCAGCATACTAAAGTCCAATGTCTTAACCACTATACTTGCTACATGCAGAGCAATCTGAAATACGAATTGTGTGTGCCTTAGTTGACTAATCAAATACAGAGTTTGGCAGTACTGAAGCTCGAGACATCGTTGCATGAACTTTGTGTAAGAGTGGGTTCATTCAATAAAAAAATAAAAGCAGTGTTTAAAAGAGCCTTTTATTTCTGTCATAAAGATGCTTTGTGCTATTGCCCTTGTGGATTTCACAGAATGGTTAGGGATGGGATGCTGCAGAAAGTGGTCTTGTATTTTGATTGTTTCCAATTTCAGGCTTGTGTGATTTTTATCGCCAATGTCATGACACAACTGGTGAGTTACAATTTCTCTGTTGGGATGGGGGTTTCCAGTGTACTTAATATGGGTATAGTCCATGAGTCAGCTACTCAATTTGCCTAAGTTGTTCTGCATATTAATTTGTTTTGAGGAGTTTGATCTGATTTTGCATCCACTTAAGTCAAGGAGACTGCCAGCCTTGGCAGGGCTGGTCTGAGTCTTGAGTGCACGCTGGCAGCTGAAATGAGCACAACCACATCACGCACAGGGGTGATTTTTTTGCTGTGGTGCACTACTAGGATTTGCAGTAATGGCCATTGGGGTTTTAATTTTGACTTAGTGAAATTAAATATACTTCATCTGTTTTGGGGTAGTGTTGCGTTTGTTGGTTTGGTTTTCAGGTTTGGGGGTTTTTTTGTTGTTCTTTTTTAGGTGTTTTTTTTAAAGGTGACAATTCTGATTTAATTTGGGAAATACATTTTAACGTGCGATTCTGAAAGGCAGTACAGCACTAGTCACACAGTTACAGCACTAACTCCCTATCTCAGTTGTTTCTGTACCAAAGTAGCTCAACTTTGATTGTAAGTATGTGTGATAATGGAACTTTTATCGTGTGTGTAAGTAGTAGCAGACTAGATATCATCCTGTATTAGTCATTGCAGTGAGAGATAAAAGTCTGCTCTTAATTAAAGCCATAGCAGAATGTATGAAGCAGCCTTCATTAATACACACTACAATGACTGAATCTCTTAAATGACATCACATTCTGATAACAAACACACAACCATGTTTCAATTGCCTATGAAATTCAGGTTTCTGATGTCCAAAAAACAAACTAATCCCTCAAAAAGGCAAAGACTCATCTCTTTCAAAATGCATCAACTTGAACTGTGGAGAAAAGATGAAGAAAAAGCTTCTGACTACTATAAGGTTAATCACGCTTCCAACACTTGGAATTTAGAGTTTTTTCAGATGAAGTTTTGCAATGCAGTGTTCATCCCAATGTTTTGTGAGGGCATACAGAGCTTAGCCTAGGAGTAGCGTTAGTTGTATTTTGTGGTGGTGATGTGGGGTGTTTTGGGTGTTTGTCATTGTTTTCACATTCTGGCACTCCATTCTGTTTCCTCGCCTCACTGAGCACTGAAAGGGACATAAATTGACACAACGAGATTTTTTTTTCCTGACTGATAGGAGGGGAAGAGCCTGAAAGATAAACTTTAACCTATAATCCTGTCAACAAATTTGCATTGTTACAGCAGTAAAAATTTGTATTCAAGAACAGTATGCAAGGGACAATGCATTAAGATAAAGAGCATACTTGAAATTATGTTTTCCAGCCTAAAAATAGGAGCTAAGCATCCCACTATCTGATTTGCTTTTCTGTAGTCTTGCTGTAAGACAAGTTCTGAGAATTTTCTCTGGCTTAGACCAAGGACATTCTAATCAGGATAGAAGTTGTACAAATTAATGGTAAAGCTATTAAATTACTTAAACTTTCATTGTAGTTTTGGGGTGAGTAGCTTCTCTTGGCAGTCTACACTGTCTTCAGCATGGCACAGTTCAGTTATGCAACCCTGGGAAATTTCTCTCCCACTGAATGCACTCCTCTTTTGTTAAGGCTAATGGGAGTCATGTGTTTGTTCCAGTGGGAAAGCAGACCCTTACAAATCTTTCTGGTAGATTTGGTGGAAACAGAGCTCACGTTCATTATTGCTGTGTTCTGGGCAGTTGGGTATCTCATTAGTGGGGCATTAATGATGTTCAGTGCACTTTATTGGACAAGACGATGTGGTAAAAATATAAAATGTGACTTCTCAATCTTGGAATTTCCTGTATTGTTGGATTAACTTCTGTCTGTTGTGTCTTTTCTTACATCCCAAGACTTAAACATTATTACCTGTAACTTGGTAGATGTGATGCTGGGGATGCTTCAACCCTTCTGTCAAGCTGCTCTGCTTTGAGTCCATGCCATGGCTCCCCACTCCCTGGGAACTTAACTGCAGCTCCGTGGCAACTGTTGTATTTTCAATCCTTTTACAATTTAAAGCAGGGAGTAGATCATAAACACTGAATGTGAGCCAAGCTTTAGTCCATGTACTAGCTTTTCTGGTGATTAAGGGAATGGAACATCTCTCTCACAAGGAGAGTCTGAGGGAGCTGGGTCTCTTAGCTTGGAGAAGAGACTGAGAGGTGACCTCATCAATGTTTATAAATATGCAAAGAGTGAGTGCCAGGAGGATGGAGCCAGGCTCTGCTCGGTGATGCCTAATGAGAGGACGAGGGGCGGTGGGTGGAAGCTGAGGCATAGGAAGTTTCGTTTAAACAAGAGGAGTTTTTGGTTTTTTTTCCCTGTGAGGGTGGCAGAACACTGGAACAGACTGTCCAGAGGACTTGTGGAATCTCCCTCTCTGGAGATACTCAAAATCCACCTGGATGCGTTCCTGTGTGATCTGGTATAGGAGATCCTGCTCTGGCAGCGGGGGGGCTGGACTGAATGGTCTTTCGACTTCCCTTCCAGCCCCTGACATTCTATGACTCTGTGACAGCGACGTGCAGAGGGAGTAAACATGCGTTCACAGGGATCCGCAGAGAAGGATCTGCGGGCAGCCAGGGGCGAGTGCCACAGCACCGCTTCGCTGAGCAGATGTTCTTGCCAACCGCCCTCATTCAAAAACAACCCTGCCGAGCTGTGGGGCGGGCCAGCCCCCTGCGAAGCCCAGCCCTTAGCCAACGTCCTGCGACACACTGTGGGAATTCGCTTTCCCCTCAGGAAACTGCGGCTTTAGGTGTTTTATCTCCCGGAGCCAACGGAGAGGGAACAATAGGCCATTAAAGCCTCAGCGCTACGCCGGCGGCCGCTGCCCTGTCCGCGCCGCACTGTGCGCGCTGTGCTAAGACGAGAGGCTGGCCTCCCTCAGTGCCACTTTGGTGTCTGGTGAGGGTTGGCTTGTAGGATACTTCCTGCGAAAGTGACAGAAACTTAGAAATCAAGAATGTTGGCAAAGTTGAAGCGGTGTTTGATAGTTTTGATGTTTGTTTTTTCTTTCTTCCTGATACAAAATCTGTCTTCCCTCATTCAGCAGCTCTTAAAACAATTGCATCACTGATTTGTTTTTTGTGGGGTTTTGTTCTGGGGATTTTTTTTTTGTCATTGTGTGTAAGAGTGCCTGGAAATGGCTTAACTGCAGGTGAAGCGTCCAATTGCAAGCAAAAAGGCCTCTCCACTTCTACATATGGAGCAGGACAGGCAGGCTTTCACCTCCCATTCACAGTCCTGCAGACTTGATTTTAATCTTGAACGTAGCCCCTGGAGCCGTGGTCCTTCCCGAGGCTGCACGTCTGTCAGCAATTAGATACATTGTGCTGTTGATATCTTGGAAATCAGAGTCAAATTGGCTGTACTAGGGAGTTGGTTTAGAGAAGTGAGGATATAGGGGCATACTTCGCTTTACAAACAGGACGTGCTCAAGCTACGTCTGCCCTTATGACTTAAAGGCACACCTTTAAGACTTTTACTTCAAACACTTTCCATACTCTGGTTAAACATTTAAAGCTGCAAAACCAATGTGCATTTTGAGGAAAGTCAGATGGAGATGTAACATTCAGGTGTTTGACAGGAGACTCTGCTTTGTAAAAACAAAATGAGTTTCTTAGTCCCTCATCTTTCACCTGCACATCTTTAATGGCCAACAAAGAAACCACCCCCACTGATGACACTGCAGATTGTTTTGGGTAGAAGTTTCCTGCCTCTCTTACTGGAGGAGTCCATCCAGAATTTGAATTATTTGTAGATAGATCTTTTCATGGCGCAAAATGACAAAGCAATGACGCTAGTGTTGACTTCTGAACTGATGCCCCTATTGCATAGTAAGAATTCTACATATTTTTATTAACATGTTTTTCTCAAATTACACAGTATGAAGAATTGTGCTATTCACTTTCTGGGTAGCTGTCTACTCATTATGTAAATGTATTCTCCAACACCCTGACTGGAAGCCTCCTGGAAACCTCCCAGTCAGTGTTCTCACTCTGGAGTACTTGGGCTGCCTCTGAGAATCCAGTACTGGAGACTTTGCCATCAGTTAGACAGGGTGGGGTGAGGAGCAATCTGAGCTTGCCATGCAGGAAGAAATTTATGAGAGTTAGGATGTGCATCTGTTTGTGGGTTTTTTGTTGTTTGGTGGTGTGGTTTTTTTTTTTTTTAACAGTTGAGGGAAAACAAGAGATGGCAGCAGCTGTGGCCATGTGAGAGAGTGTGTCATGAGCCTGCTGGGCAAGGCATAGTGAAGGGCATTATTCCTCTAGGAGGTTGGCACTGGCCATGGCCCTCCAGAGTTGCCACAAAGGATTTTCTGTTCAACATCTAGTGCAACAAGCACATTCGTATGTTTGCAGAGGGTTTCCATGGAAACCAAGTAAACTGTGATGCTAGCAGGCAGAGGCAAAGGTTATACTATTGTAGAGGCCCTCTTGTTTTCTCATAAATGTTTCAGAGCAGCTATATTTCTTAACTGATACCCAACCTATGAAACAACTTGTTCAGATTTTTCAGGTTTTTTAGGGATTATTTTTTTTTTGACTGTGCATTTGTCATGGTTGCACTGAGGAAGTCGGATGAACTGCAAGAATATCAGTGAAAATGTGGTGGGAGTTTTGTGGGTTTTGTTGTTGTTTTGGGGTTTTTCACACAGGAAGCACTCAGATGTCATAATCTTTTTTTTTTAAAGTTTTTGTTAGTGGCAAAGATGCAATTGGAGCTGGAAGAACAGGACACAAAAGACAAAAAAATTAAGTCATTCTGTCTGTGCTAGTACAACTCCTCATTCTGTTGAGTGCTTTTATTGCTCAGGCAGAACTGACTCCTTCAGGTCATTGTTAACTGGCACTGAATTCTGAATGCTCATCTCCTTAGAATTATGTATTGATGCTATTTATAGGTACCAGCTTAAACTTTGGCTAACCTTTAGCAGTTCATGTTGTCTATTAAACTACAAATTGATTTCCAGACATCTCTATTGCTTTCTTTGTTCATATTTCAGAAAGTCCTAACACCATGGGCATAAACACAATTTATTTAAGAGAAATATTGGCTCTTCCATATGATTATCCAAATTTCTATTTGACTGTCCACATTTGAAACACTGTAATTTTTCTAAATTTCAGCTTCATTGTTGTGGGAGGGGCTTTGAATTGACTGAACTCAACCCTATGCTCATATCTGGGCTCATGCTGTATGTCCTGCTTGTTGCTCACCTGTTCTATGAATGTATGATCCTGCCTGAGCATGCTGTGCATGTGTTCATGCATAGTCTTCTTGCCACTTAATTTTTTTTTAAACTTTATTGTTTACTTGAAGCCAAATTTAGTACAAAGAGAAAACATAATACCTTACACAATGCAAAAGCTGGTATCTGGTTAGAAGGGAATGATGCAGTGTGGTGATGCCAAGGTAGAACAGGGGTACGAGTTGCTCATTCCATCTGATAAATAACTGGACAATAACTTAAGTCAAGTATAAGTGTACCTAATTAAAGTTGTGATCAAGCTTGCAGGACCAAACAGCAATTTAAATTCTCAACTTCCAAGTAATTTATGTGTTGCTGCAAAAAGTACAAAACCTTCTTAGGTGTATAAGGTGCTCCCATTTGATATAGACAAATAACTCAGACGCATGAATGACATTTCCAAAAAATGTAGTTTTGAAAGCATTCAGAGTTGTGTTGTCACAATGCACAGAGCAGCATTTAATAGCTTCTTTTTGTGTATGTTCCAAATGAGGTCAAAGCAGCTGACTCGTGCCTACATATCTGGGAAATGGTTTCTAATAGAGAATGAAAAGGTGAAATGCACCCTTAGCACAGGATAGCTGTTGACTTCTCAACAGCTGGACTCGCCCATAACCTGCTACACCACGCCATGAGGGGATGGATTTGTTAATTTTTCTGTCTTATGTTCTGATATTTATGTATCAGATGTACAATTATTAAAAGCTTTGTGTCCAGTGCCTCACTAATATGGCAGTTAAAAGTAACTTCAAAATAAAGCACTTGGTATAGCTCCATCCATTGCATTTTACAAACTGGTAGTTTTCCATTGTACAAATGACACTTTGAGTATAACGTGAAAATTAACACAGGAGGGACATTACAAAACCTACCTACAAGTTTCATATGGGGTAACTGTATAGAATCACTCAGGTTGGAAAAAAGCGTTTGCAGCATCAAGCCCAACTTTACAAGGTTCGCCCCTAAACCATATCCAGAAGCACCACATCCAAACAACCTTTTAAACAAATTCACGGATGGTAATTCAACCACCTCCCTGGGCAGCCAGTTTTAATGTCTGACCATTCTTTCTGTGAAAAATTCCTAATGTCCAGTCTAAACCTACCCTGGTAGAGTTTGAGACCATTCCCTCTTCTTCTATCACTAGTTACCTGTGAGAAGAGACCAGTACTAACCTCTCTACAATGTCCTTTTAGGTAGTTGTAGAGTGTGTTGAGGTCTCCCCTCAGTCTCCTCCTCTTCAAACTAAACAGCCCCAGCTGCTTCAGTTGCTCTTCATAAGCTTTATTCTCCAGGCCCTTCATTGCTCTCCTCTGCATAATTGCACTCTGTGAGGGACAGGTAGGAGTGGTTTTCATTATGAATTCCAGCTTTCTAAATCTGAAGCCAGAAGTCTCAAGAAAATCTCTTCATCTAGCACAAATCTTTGCATGCTTTTCATCACTTCTTTCTGACTGCTTTGCTGTGCAAACTGTAATCAGTTCTGATAATTCATCACCGACAGACAGCCTAATGCTGATGAGGCAGACAGAAAGCAAAATCCGATTGCAGCCAGCAAATTTAAAGGAACCAAACGAAAAAAACCCCACCCTGCAAGTACCCGCAGATGGCATCTTAAATGCTTGTCCCAATGCATACTGGAAGCATTGCTCAATAATTAAGTTAAAAATAGTAAAACCCAATCTCTCTCCCTCCCCAAAGCAATAAATTTACAAGTTAGAACAATGCATTGAAACAGGGAGGGGAGGGGGAAAGAAAAAAAAAATTTCAATACTGCCTAACTCTAAAATCAGCATCCACTGCTGCTCCTTCAGAACCTCTAGGACCGGATATGTCTTCCAGATTCTCTGTTTTCCTGTCTGGATTAGGAAGTGAGTTCTAAATATGATGGGGTTCATCTGCATCACACCGTGGCTAATGCAGAGCTCTGGCTACCCTGGGTCGGTGTTGCCCTCTGCAGCATTCCAGCACGTCTGTGGGAGCTGTCATGAACCGGCCTTTGGCAGGCGCCTAATCACCTATTATTCAGCACTTTATTAATCAAGTTTTGTGGTGTTCTTTGGCATGCTTTTCTAGTAATACAGACCTTTAATTCCCAATAATCTTAGGGGTTTAGAGAAGTTTGTTTTGGTGGTGGGGTTTTTTTTTGTTTGTTTGTTTTAAATGCAAACCACCCAACATGTATGTGAAAGAGATAACTGAAAGCCATAAAAGCGATGTAATTTACTGTCACTTCTTGAGCAGATGTAGTCTATCCTCAGACAGTTGGGTGTTTTGGTTTTTTTTTAATATCACTGATTTTTCTCACAGAGTAAACTGAAACACTGTGTTTACCTGGGATGATTTCCCTGAGTTACTCAAATATTCAACAATAAACATCACCAAAGCTCAGAGCACATCCTGTTTTTAGAGCAGTTAATTGATTTTTTTTTAAATTATTTGCTCTTAATTCAAAACAGTAGAATTGAGAGAAAAATTTTCCCCCACATCTTTCTGCACTTGTACTCTGAACTCCAGTACATGGGTAACACCTGACACTGGCATTCAATATTAATGATAAACAGAGAAATGCAATTTTCAGGCCAGATTTACAAATAAGCTTTATAAATTCAAATGAAAAAAAAGTTTCGTTTCATGATTTTTTGTTCTGTAGTATGTTGAAGTACTTTTTTCTAAGACCCAGATCTAGATAGTGTTTGCTAGCCTCAGAATATGCTGAGCCAGCAATGTGCCCTTGTGGCCAAAAGAGCCAGTGGCATCCTGGGGTGCCTCAAGAAAAGTGTGGCCAGAAGGTCTAGGGAGGTTCTTCTCTAGTTTGCCTTAGTGAAGCTACATCTGGAATACTGTGTCAACTTTTGGGCTCCCTAGCTAAAGAGAGACCGGGATCTGCTGGGGAGAGTCCAGCACAGAGCCGCAAAGATGACTTGGGGGTTTCAGTATCTTCCCTATGAAGACAGATTGAGAAATCTGAGCCTGCTTAGTCCTGAGAGGAGAAGGCTGAGAGGAGATCTCATCAATGTATACTAATACTTGAGGGGTGGGTGTCAAGTGCATGGGGACAATCTTTTTTTGGTGTCTAGCAGCCATTAAACAAGGAGCAATGGCTACAAACTGGAACACAGAAGGCTTCACTTCAACATGAGGAGAAACTTCTTTACAGTGAGGGTGATGGAGCCCTGGAACAGAGAGACTGCAGAGTCTCCTTCTCTTGAGACTTTCAAAACTCACCTACATGCATTCCTGTGCAAACTACCCTAGGGGATCCTGATTTGGCAGGGGAGTTGGGCTCAATCTCTGAAGGTCCCTTCCAACCTCCAAGGTTCTGCAATTCTGTGAAATTAGAAACAACAAAAAGCACAGAAGTCAAATCTGGAAGAATTGTTTAAGGAAGGACTTGAGGAAGAGTGTTTCATGCTGCATATGTGACTAAAGGCTGCACATACTTTCAAAATTATAACAGAGGTCTTTGCAACTGGTCTTAAGTCTCTGATGCTGCAACTCCTCCAAGTGCTTGATTTGTTTCTCATTGAAAAGAAATCACCAAAAAGCTTTTATTCACTTGCATGACAATATTTTGGTAAAAGGTATCTTCTGAAACAGTCTCTGGTGGATGGTGTTTGCACCGCCTTGACTGCTAGGAAATTTCGTCCCAGCTACGTTGGACAAAAATTTCCTGGCTTTGTGTGACTTCTTTGGACAGAAGAGAGGATGATTTAAACCTCAAAGAGAAGTGTTTGGTGTCAGGCTGGTTTTGCATCATAGAAAAAAACACAAGTCCCCAGGATTTCATGTAGCATGCCAGGGTACGTGCATCTGTGCTAAGGTTGTGGTTTGTTGTGGAGTGTCTTTCGTTTCATCCAGGCCTAGGGTGCTTACAAGTGATGGTGGAGAATCATGGGATGAAAGTAAAAAATTGCTTATTTGCACTGGGAAAAAATAATAGCCTAATTATGTATTTTGATTTGGGCTTTTGAAAAAACTCTTTTTTTTTTGTTGTTTTTTTTTGCTGTGCTTGATGCTGAGTCACCATAGCTCTCACTTTGTATCCTACCAAAACTTTTGTTAGTAAATCTTCAACACTTGTTCAAGGATGTGCTGGCTGCTGCTCTGGGTGTGTCTTCTCTGTTCAATGATGTAGCAAAGCTCAAAATGGCTTGCTTGAAATTCAGTGGAGTAATTTTCCATTCCTGAAGGTGTAGAAGACCTTTGGCTCTCTTAAATTCAATTTACTGTTCCAGTGCCACCAACAAAAGGTGAGCAGAGACAAGAAGCAGGTCAAATGCAGGTCAAGTCAATTGAGATTAAAGCACCTATTTATGTAGTTTGTACTTAGCTGCTAATTAAACCATTTCTACTCACTTGTTTGGTAGTTGGTGGGGGGTTTTAGTAATTTGGAAGCAAGCTGAAGACTATTGGCAATATGGGTAAGCACAGAAATAGTGGCTGCACCAGGATAAATCCTAGGGATTTCTCTGAGAAGGTTAATCAAAGCAATTTGCTTTGAACTCACCAAATTAAGTAGCTACCTTTTAAACGTTCAAGAAGGAGAACCTGGCTGCCCCCTGAGCTTCAGTGTGATCCTTCTCTGCCCTATGCTGTTCTCCTAGCCCAAATTATTTTTAACCCTGTTCTCTTTGTGTATCCAGTTTAGAGCCTGGCTTCATGGAGAGGTGTGCTGTCATAGTCAGGGAATGTTTTTTTCAGAGGTGGGGAGCTGAAGCATGTGAGTTGGGAGGGGCAAGATTTCCAGCTAGGAAAGGATGAAAAGCTCTAGCATAAGGTGTGCTTATCTTAAGTCTTCTGAAAATTATTTTGTAATTATTAGGCATGTGACCATAGCCTCAGTCACACTTTGCTCATTTGGTTTTTGGGGTTTTTTTGTTTGGTTTGGTTTTTGGGTTTTTTTGTTTGTTTTTTTGTTTGGTTGGGGTTTTTTGTGGAAACATTTATGTGTGTAAACGGACCAAAAAGAGGGGGAAATGTCCAAAAAGAGAGAAAAAAAGCAAGATCCTTTGGAGACTAAGGGAGATCAGAAAAGACACTGATACCATGTTTTGGGAATGGTGATTTATTTGTCCCTGTAAAATAGCTCAACATGAGCCTGCAGTGTGCACATGCAGCCCAGACAGCAACCGAGCCTTGGGCTGCATCAAGAGCAGTGTGGCCAGCAGGGCAAGGGAGGGGATTCTGCCCCTTTACTCTTGTCATACCCCACCTGGAGTAATGTGTGCAGTTCTGGAGCCCCCAGCACAGGAAGGACATTGAACTGTTGGAGCAGGTCCAGAGGAGGGCCACAAGGATGCTCAGAGGGCTGGAGCAGCTCTGCTGTGAGGACAAACTACGAGATTTGGGGCTCTTCAGCCTGGAGAAGAGAAGGCTTTGAGGACACCTTATAGTAGCAAGACCTTGTCAATAGTCCCTCCCCAGCCTTCCTGTAGACCCCTTCAGATACTGGAAGGCTACTATCAGATCCCCTTGAAGCCTTCNGGATTTGTGTTACTGGTCTTTACTGTAAATTTAAAGTAAATTTAAAGTAGAGTGATTCAGAGGTCCCAAGATGAACCAGGGAGGGAATTGTGCAGGGTGTGGTGCGCAATATAAATAAAGATACAATTTGTCCTGACGACTTTATGATCGAAGACCTGGCACAATTTCATCATCTCTTGAGGTCTCCAGTTACAAATGTCACCACTGAGATTAGCTGTTGGCCAGAGTTCCCATTCTTCACTGACAAGTTACAGAGGGTGGTGAGCTACAGCTCTCTCTGGTCAATGCACAGCAGGTGTCTTAAATGGGATCCACACCGAGCTGGTGGTGGTGATAAAGGTCAGGATTTGACATGAAGAGAAAGAACTCCAGGGGTCTGGGCTATAAAAAGGTTTGGCTGAGTGCTGCCATGCGTGATGTTGGTTGTTCCTGTGAACATTTGTAAAATCCAGCAGTTGCCTCTTGTCGATCATCTGGGTTGCCCACCAGTGCAGCCTCTGAGCCTACAGCCAAACCCAGGAGGCAGCTGCTTTGGCCATGGCATTTCTCAGAATGATCAAACTGCTATCAATCAAGAAGGCTTTTGATGTGCCCTGGGATCAATAAGAGTTTTCCCTGCTATCTAATGTCGCATGTCGTAGCAGTGACCCGGGACAGCTCTTGCAGATTTCTGAGAAAGCCCTCATGGCTCTAAATGGTACTTTGCAGCGTGGTGTAAATCAATGGGACATGTGAAAAACTACTTACATAATGAACTTGGTTCTTTAACTCCATAACTCCATGTGAAATTGATTCCCTCATCATCTGTGCAGTTCAGGGGCAGCACAAGAAATATGTTACCAGGGGAAGCTGGAAGCTTCACTTTGGAAGAGAGGGAAAGTGCTGGAAAATGAAAGGTTTTAACTGCAATCAACTTTTCCGGTTATGGTGGGGAGGTGATTTGTTTGCACAGATAGCTTCCTCCATAATATAAATTAAGAATTTAGTTTTCATCTTTTTCAAAGGATTTAGGGAGATTTTTCAGCCATTGCTGGTCTCTGTGTGGGGGGTTATGTCTTTGCCTACTTTCACAACTTAATGCGGATAAATGCTAACAGAACATAATCTTTTAATTTGGCTCACTGTTGCCTACTGACTTGTGGGTGAGTTGCCTAAAAATATTTCACAAGTGATTACATAGATAAGTAGAGCTAAGTATTTATTAAAAAAAACCAAAACAACAAAACCCATTTTATTGTCTTAACATTGTAATATTTGGCAAAATGCTACCTGATTGATAAATGTGTAAAGGGTGGGTGCCAGGAGGATGCAGCCAGGCTCTGCTCAGTGATGGCAAATGACAGAATAAGAGGCAATGGGTGGAAGTTGAGGCATAGGAAGTTTCATGTGAACATGAGGAGGATTTTTTTTTTTCCCTGTGAGTGTGGCAGAACACTGGAAGAGACTGCCCAGGGGAGTTGTGGAGTCTCCCTCTCTGGGGATATTCAAAACCCACCTGGACACATTCCTGTGTGATCTGGTACAGGAGATCCTGCTCTGGTAAGAGGATTGGACTGGGTAAGCTTTTGAGGTCCCTTCCAGCCCCTGACATTGTAATTCTGTAATTTGTTTTCATTGCCAGGTCCCCAAAGATCTCAAACTAGATTAATTCAAAATACTCTTTTTTTTTTTTCCCTTGTTTCTTCTCACTTGCAATCTTCTCTGCCCCCTTAGTAGAATGAATGCAAGTAGGAATGTGAGAATCAGAAGTTGAAGCAATTTTGGTGCTGCAGCATTTGTTTCATTAGAATCCTTAAAGCTAAAAGTAAAATGCAATTATTTCTATTGAACACTGATATTTATCTCATGTTTTCATTTCTGGTTTTTATAACAAAACTAAAATATACATTTGGGGCTAAAGTTCCCTGACTTTTTAAGGGGTTCCCTGGCAACCTGATTTTTGCTTTGCAGGTGTAGTTTACTCATATCCTTTGTTGATACTAACTCAACACGGTATCAGTTAGTGTTGGGAATGGATAAATACAGGACATTAATTCCCAGGAAGTGCTGTGATCACTGATGGATTCTTTGAAATGTGTAATATTGATAATAATTATTACTTTTATTCCAGGCATCTGAATGGTTTTGACAGATTCAGTGTTGCCATCTATTTAAAAGGAGTAGCAGAACATGATCAGCGAGAGCTAAAATGCACTGGCAGTCTGGTAGAGCCCATTAGGGTTATGCTTCACTCACAAGCTCTCTGAGGCAGGCTGTGCTGCTGGGAGCTGTGCAGGAATGTCCTGTGGTGCTGTGACCTGCTGGCATACTGGAGTTAGGCACATGTTCATGTGCTTTCTAAGGCAGAACTACTGGTTAAAGATGATTGCATTAGGTACATTTATAATATACTTCTAAAAATGAGGACATTTGGATATATGGTTTATTCTTTACAAAGTCTAAGTTTCAGGGTGGCACTGGGAAAGAGCCAGGCTTATATCTTCCTTTGGATTTGCAAAAAAAAAAAAAAAAAACAAAAGAAAAAAAACAAAACCCACAACCAAAAACCCCCAAAACAAAACAAAAAAAAACCACCTCCAAACCTTTCTAGAGGAGACTTGATTGAATTCTTGCAGCTCAGAAGCTCCTGCTGCCCATGATTTGGCTGACAGTGGTCATGAGCAAAAGCTGTGCTGGCTGACTCCTAGAACAGAGGTCTTCTGCATTCAAACCCTTCTGTTTTTGTAGAAGTCCTGAACGTTGTAAGGGAATACAGGTTCAGAAAGCTTGAAACTTGAAAATCTGCATTAATTCATACTGCTCTGGTCCTTACCAAATCCTCTGGAGTGGTGGGGGCAGGAGGTGGGAAAAGAAAGAAAAATGTTAAGGGAGGAGGAACTTGTTATGCAATGCATCTGTGCTTCGTGTGATCATACCTTTTTGCACATGCCATAGGAAGAGTTTTTCTTTTCTCTGTCAGCTCCTGTACATCTCCTTTTGGCTTTCTGCTACAGTGAGGACACTTCCCAAACATCAGCTTTGCCTTTGGGTAGAAGCAAGTTATTTCAGCTCAGTGCTGAGATAATTTTTGAGTGATCTCATATCCTGTGCGTGAAGTTTTAACTTAATTCTACTGTAGAAAAACAACTTCAACCAAGAGAAACTTACATTCTGCATCCAGTTCTGGAGCCCCTATTATAAGAGGCATATGGGTGTGCTGGAACGTGTTCAGAGAAGGCCCATGAGGATGATCAGAGGGCTGGAGCACCTCTGCTATGAGGAGAGAGTGAGGGAGTTGGGACTTTTCAGTCTGGAGAGGAGAAGGCTCCAAGGTGACCTTATTGTGGCCTTTCAGTACCTGAAGGGGGCCTACAGGAAAGCTGGGGAGGGACTTTTTAGGGTGTCAGGTAGTGATAGGACTGGGGGGAATGGAGCAAAGCTAGAAATGGGGAGATTCAGACTGGATGTTGGGAAGTAGTTCTTCAACATGAGAGTGGTGAAGAGAGCCCAGGGAGCTGGTGAAAGCCTCATCCCTGGAGGTGTTTTAGGCCAGGCTGGATGAGGCTCTAGGCAGCCTGATCTAGTGTGAGGTGTCCCTGCCTATGGCAGGGGGGTAGGAATTAGATGATCCTTATGGTCCCTTCCAACCCTGAGTGAGTCTGAGTGACTCTCATCACAGAACTCATTTTTACAGTGCTTTTTTGTGAACTTCAGTTTAACATAGAAAATGTGAAAGAAAACCAAAGAACATGTGGCTGTGAGGTCAGACTGTCATGCTTTTCAGGTCCATTGAGTACAGAAACTATTAATAATTTTAAAAATACATTATCAGCTCTTCTGGTGTTTTCACTCTATTTAAGGAGGTGAATTTATATATACATTGTAGGGGGTTGGGTTTTTTAAATTGCCTTGGAAATAGTCACTGTCATAGAATCATAGAATCATAGAATTGTAAGGTTGGAAGGGACCTCAAGGATCTGCCAGTTCCAACCCCCTGCCATAGGCAGGGACACCTCCCACTAGTACAGCTCACTCAAGGCCTTAGCCCACCTGGCCTTGAACATCTCCAGGGAGGGAGCAGCCACAACCTCCCTGGGCAACCTGTGCCAGTGTCTCACCACCCTCACTGGGAAGAACTTCCTCCTAACATCCAGTCTAAATCTCCCCTGTCCATGGACTCCACACTATTTCAGATCAGTCACCCTGTGTAACCAAGCAGAGGTGACATCTCTCAGCACTCTAAATTGCAGAAACATTCAGGTTGGAAAAGACCCTCAGGATCACCAAGTCCAACCAATATCCCTACTCTACAAGGTTCACCCTAAACCATATCCCCAAGCACCACATCCAAATGGCTTTTAAACACATTCAGGCTTGATGACTCAACCACCTCTCTGGGCAGCCCATTCCAATACCTGACCACTCTTGCTGGGAAATTTTTTTTCATAATGGCTAGTCTAAACCTACCCAACCACAGCTTGAGGCCATTCCCTCTTGTCCTATCACTTTTTACTTGTGAGAAGAGACCAGCAACAGCCACTCCACTACGTCTTTTCAGGTAGCTGTAGACAGCAATGAGGTCTTCTCTCAACCTTCTCTTTTTCAAGCTAATGTTTCAAACTGTATGCATACACTTACCTATGTAAATAAAGCTTACATCCAAGCAACATAGGACTTAGTTTTTAAAATGTTTCTGTTAAATTGCAGTGAAACAGGTAGTTACGGGGGAAAAAAAAACCAAAACAACAAACTAACAAATAAAAGGAGGACAGTGTAACTATCAAAGACAAAGTTTCTTTTCCTTTTAAAGGAACAAGTTTAGGGAAAGGGGAAAAACAAACCAGTGTGATTATCTGGATGCCTAACCTCCTTCTCTTAAAGCATGTTTTTTGTGACATGGTGTGTTATGTGTCTTTAACAAGTTTTTCTTTAACAGCTTGCTCCCTTTAACAACTTTGCTCCCTCCCTGGAGGTGTTCAAGACCAGGTTTGATGAGGCCTGTACTAGTGTGAGGTGTCCCTGCCTATGGCAGGAAGTTGGAACTAGATGATCCTTGAGGTCCCTTCCAACCTTACCATTCTATGATTCTATGAACTTTTTATTCGCTTGTCTCACGCTGTTACAAATAACTGGGGTGGCAGGCTGTGTCAAAACAGTAAAAGAGGATTTGTAGGGAATAATCAACAAGTATCATTGTGCTGGTTTGAGGCTAATTGGAATATTTTAATAGAGAAAATTACACTATAGGCAGTGAAAGGAAAACATGGTGATGTCTATTTCATTCATAGGCTTGCTGAAAATTGTTTTGGGAAAAATAACCAAAATATAGATAAGGCATTCTCCATCTGTCTGTCTCTGGGGACACAACAGCGTCTGGGGAGGTCTAGCAGCTTCTGGCTCTGGCTCCTCTGTTTCTGATTAATCTTCATTAACCACTTTTCTTCTAACTCCCCTGGCCCATCCTCCTAATTCACCTTGCACGTAAGGCAAACCTTGGGGGAAGGTACAGGGGTGAGGAGAAGGTGGAAGGGTGGTTGGGAGCCCCTCCTGGGGTCTCTGATTTCTGGGAGGGGAGCTGTGTTTCTGTATTACCTTTAACTTGTCTATTTCTGCAACTATTCCTGTCTATAGTGTATATCTCTGCTTGTACATTGTGCTGAGCTGTAAATAGAGCTTCAGTCCTTAACTTCCATCGGGCTGAGTTCTAGTCTGGGTCATTTTCCAAAGTGTGGGGGGCGGGGAACTCCCAAACCATCACAGTCATGAATCCCCTTGTACCGCTCTGACATCTCAGTATTTTGTCGTGTTTCTCATGGTGCAGCCACTCAGTACCTGAGTGCATCATTTTGCCAATGAACTTTGAATTACTTTTCTGTAAAACATTTTGTATGTATGACAGAGTTTGTTCTGACTTGAATGTTTTCTATAAAGAAAGAGCTGGGGCTCTTTGGTCTGCTGAAGAGAATACTTAAAAGGGATCTAATAAATGTTTATAAATATCTGAGGGCTTGGTGTCAAGAGAAGGGACAAGATCTTTTCAGTTGTGCCCTGTGATAGGACAAGGGATAATGGGTATAAACTACAGCACAGAAGGTTCCACCTCAACACAAGGGGGAACTTCTTTACTGTAAGGGTCACGGAGCAGTGGAAGAGGCTGCCCGAAGAGGTTTGTGGAGTCTCCTTCTCTGGAGACTTTCAAGACCCATCTGGATGTGTTCCTGTGTGACCTGAACTAGATTCTGTGGTCCTGCTCTGGCAAGGGGGTTGGACTTAATGATCTCTTTCCAATCCCTAACGTCTTGCAATCCTGTGAACGGCTTAATATTAAAATGTTCAGACTGTGTGCACAACCACAAAAATTTGTTGGTAAAAACATGAAAGCATGTTAAGGAGTAAAGCAAGGAAACATTGCTGACTGCTCAAGGGTCCTGCAATACTGTAAGGAAAACAGCTCTGTTGCATACAGCCATTCCTCAGCACAGAAGGTTCAATACTGGGCAAGATGGACCTTGGGTCTCAACTCTAAATGTTGTTTTATTAAGAGTATACTGGGTACCTCTCATCAGGGATTCTCTCTGTCATTAAAAGTGTCATGCTGCAGTGAGGAAATATGAGAGAATGTATAATTATAGTAGTTTAGGCTTACAGGGTTAAGCATACAAGTTCATTCATGAGACTTGACACGTGTAAATAGCATCTATGGCCATGTGGTAGACCAGATTGGATACATCAGCTCATCATCCCAGTCTTGGGAATTTTTTCCCCCCCATTGCATGTACTGCAAAATGTTGGCAGACTGGCCTGTGAATGTGGAGGTGTAAACTGCACCTGCTGCAGGCTGGGTACAATTTAAGGAACCTTCCTTAGCAGAGAAAATGTTACATCTTCAAGTAAGGGCATAGCCCTTGTGTGCTGACTGTCAGCATCCCACTGCCTTATACTAGTTTTTGATGGCAAAGAGAAGATGGCTCAGTTCCAATTTATGCTGAGTAAAATATGAGTTGTACATCTTCAATATCTATTTTGGTTTTAATACTGCACCACATAATTGGGAAAAAATGCTTTACATTTGACACAGAAACAGACACAAGTCTCAAAAATAGTGAAGTTCTTATTTCTTAGGAAAAACATACACTGTTGTCACAGTCTCTTTAATGTGGTGTCTGAGAGGAGATGATGATTATTTTATTAGGTTGCTCTGTTGAAAAGCAGAAGGACTTAATTGAAATACTCAGGACTGGATTAGAATATTTGATTTGTAACCAGTTTGGGCTGCAGTATGACAAATTGGTTGGGGCTGCATTGCCACTGGAAGAAATGGTGTTATACACCTTTATATTGTCGCTGTCTTTGTTTCAGCACAGATATTTATGTAGATATGCAGTTAACTGGCTGGGAGAACTCTCATCAGGGATTCTCCCTATCCAGCTGGAAATAATTCCATTTAAAAAAATCCACAGTTTGAAAAAAAACAACCCAAACCCAACAAACTCCAAAAGAAGACACCAACAATAAAACAACCTCAAGCAAACTCTTAAACTTAACCAAAGAGTAGTGTTTCCCCCCCACTCCACCATAGAATAGTAAGGTTAGAAGGGACCTCAAGGATCATCTACTTCCAACCCCCTGCCATAGGCAGGGACACCTCCCACTAGTACAGGTTCCTCAAGGCTTCATGCAACCTGGCCTTGAACACCTCCAGGGAGGGAGCAGCCACAACCTCCCTGGGCAACCTGTGCCAGTGCCTCACCACCCTCATTGGAAATAACTTCCTCCTAACATCCAGTCTAAATCTCCCCTCTGCCAGTTTAAACCCATTGCCCCTTGTCCTGGCATTACAAGACCTTGTCAATAGTCCCTCCCCAGCCTTCCTGCAGGCCCCCTTCAGATACTGGAAGGCTACAGCCATCTGGCGTTATGAATCCGAAGCGTTGATTACAGGGAGAAAGACTGAATGGCTGCAAAGGTTGGGAGGTGTGACTGCTGCAGTGCAAATGCTCCCTTGTCAATTTAAGAACACAGTTTAACAGTTTGACTTCAATGCTAGTGTACAGAATCACTGTGTATTAGTAAAATCAGCCAATGTAAATGTGAACAAATGCTACTGATCTAGGGTGGCAGAATTATTTTCAGTTCCACAAACTGCATTTAGAAGCTGCTAACATCTGAACATACATTTTACTCATCTTACCAGTGATCAAGGCTAATACATGAAACCCACACCCATTAAATGTTAACACAAAAAAAGAAGAAAATAATAGAAAAAAGCCCAAACTTTTCAACATTTCTCAGATAGTTATGGTATTTGTCCTGAACATGGAGGATTATAAAAATAATAATTTTGAGATATTCATCCAAATAATTTCTTTTGCAGATGGAATTACTCTACTCAATGATGTGTCATTGTTAAGATTCATAGGATGGACAATGAAGAGTTGACTTTTTATTGCCAGAAGATAGCAGTGGTCACCCTTGTCTCAGTCTGTATTCTCTTAGATGTTTTTGTGACCCTCTTAAACCATTTTTTCATATTCCTTAGACACATTTTTTTGATGCCAGCTTACTTACGTAGCTGACAGTGCTGGCTAAAGCCAAGGCTTTGATCCAGACTGGAACCTGCCTGCTTCATAAGGAGGCTGGAACTGAGATCAAGAGACACCCAGTCTGCTTCCAACAAGTCTCCTGGCAGACAAGATACTGCAGGGGGGGAATAAAGAGCAGACTGTTCCTTAAAAATAAGCAGGCAAGAGCAGAATAACACAACCTGCTCCTCAAAAAAAAAAAATAAAAAAACCCACTGCTCAGATGCAGCACAGTCTGCCTCAAGTGCTCAGACCTGAAATTTGGTTAATGATGCTGTGTGTGCACTGCTGGTTTGCAGTGCTGGGAACACTCAAACAGATGATTGTACTGTGTAGAGAAAATGGAGATGTCTGAAACCAGCCATAAAAAAATCAGCATAAAAGGTAGGTTAATGATTGGTTGCTAGGTGATCTAATAATTTGCTGGCTTTTCTGTTTCTTTGTTGTTCTCTTATGGTCGTATTTATCTACATTCTGTGCGTTTTGATGTGTTTCTATCTTTCCTATTAGTGCTTTCTGGGATATTCTTTGGCAGGATAGGTTTGGGGTTTTTTTGTTTGTTTTCCTTGCATTTGGTCTCTTACCTTTTTTATTTTTTTTCTTCAGTCCTCTTTGTTTTTCTGACCTCATTATTATTTTTGAGCTGCTTTTGTAATTTGACATTGAAAACAGTTATTCCAACAAAAGCAGCACAGCAGGTTACATGGACTTTATGAAGTATCAGATGGGGATACTTGGGACTTAATGCTGCAGATTAAAATCAACAGTTCTAAGTTCCTGGAATAAGCTGAAAGCTTTTGTTCAATAAAAATTTTAAGTAGAGAGATGTGCAGCCTCCTGACAGAGGTGGGTGGGCTGTTCTGCTTTCTCTTTGTAGCCCAGTTACAGATATGAAATGCAGAGCAGAATATAGAGGCCAAACACATGAGCTGTTGAAGGCATCAAAGCATGACAGGATGTGACCTGTTTTCTTTTGTAGCACTATCAACTGGTTATGAATCAGGAGGGCATAACTTGACAGGGGGAAGCAGAGGTTAGATGAACAAGTAACCCTGTAGCAAGAGTTTGGAGCCTCTTTGTCTCACAGGTCCCTAGAATTATTTTCAGCAGGTGGAGATTTTATATAACAAAAAATTCTACGGGCTGGCTTGTGCTTCTTAAGTTTCTTTTACCCCTTTTGGAGTAGTTGAAGCATAGCTGGGAAAAACTACTCTCCTGGGTACTTCAAATCTCTTTTTGGCCTGAGAGCAAATGCACGTTAGGGCAAACGTGGGCTGAAATGAGTGCCTTAGCAAAGCAAGGGTGGTGGCTTTTCACCAGCATGAAATCAGATCCTAGTTTAAGTTTGATTTCTCTGTGTATGTCTGTCCTTTCTGACTGGTCTGAATATAGTGTCTTGTTGCTAGAGGGGTGCATAGTCATTCATTTCCACCTGTACCTCAGCTCTGGAACCACTTATGGAGTATAGCATGTGTAAGAAACATTGGCTAGTAGCCTAGACAGGCGGTAGCTCACTTTCTGTAAGTCATTACAGGGCAAGGGAGGGGATTCTGCCCCTTTACTCTGCACTTGTCAGACCCCACCTGGAGTCCTGTGTGCAGTTCTGGAGCCCCCAGCACAGGAAGGACATGGAACTGTTGGAACTGGTCCAGAGGAAGGCCATGAAGATGATTAGAGGGCTGGAGCAGCTCTGCTATGAGGACAGACAGAGAGAGTTGGGATTCTGCAACCTGGAGAGGAGAAGGCTTCCAGGAGACTTGATAGTAGCCTTCCAGTATCTGAAGGGGGCCTGCAGGAAGGCTGGGGAGGGACTATTGACAAGGTCTTGTAATGCCAGGACAAGGGGCAATGGGTTTAAACTGGCAGAGGGGAGATTTAGACTGGATGTTATTTCCAGTGAGAGTGGTGAGGCACTGGCACAGGCACAGGTTGCCCAGGGAGGTTGTGGCTGCTCCCTCCCTGGAGATGTTCAAGACCAGGTTGGATGAATCCTTGAGTGACCTGTACTAGTGGGAGGTGTCCCTGCCTATGGCAGGGGGTTGGAACTAGATGATCCTTGAGTCCCTTCCAACCTTTCCATTCTATGAGTCTATTAACATCTGTTAAAGAGGTGGAAGCCAAAAGCAGCCTTGCAGCAAAGCTGATTCTTCTTCTTAAAAAAAAAAAAAAAAAAAAAAAAAAAAAAAAAAAAAAGGAGGGGGAGGACAATGACAACTCATAGATTTTTGAGATCTGGATTTTCTGTAAATACTTACTTATATTGTTGCCAACCCTGTGCTCAGACAGAGGTGCAGATTTTTAGATCCCAAAAAGGTGAGTGCATTTCTAACAAGTGTTCTCTTTGGGGAGGAAAAAAAAAAAAAATCAAATAAATAATAAAAGAATGGCTGATTTGTTTGATAATTTTCCACCCAAACATCAGGGATTATATGAAAGTCTGCCTGACCAAACAGAGCAGGCATTGAACCAAACCTAATCAGAACAACTGGATCCAATAGCCATATTATGTGAAGTGGTGGAAGGGGTTTTGTAATACAGTGACTTTAATGTTTCAGTCTGGATGGGTAGAGGTAAGAAACCAGTCTGCAAAGAAAGAAGAAAAAATGAAGTCCAAAGCAAATAGAAAAATCTCTTTTGTGGATTTTAGGTATTGCCAGCCATATTTGAGTCTTTTTACAGAGGAATGGGCTTTGCTGTCATGCTAAGGCTGAAACGTAAAGTAATGGACTTGAACTAATTATGTCCTGTAAACCTATAATAATAAGGGTAGAAGATTTTGAAGTTTAGATGTGCATGTAGTTGGACCAACCTACCGAGCGGATCAACAGCTGAGCAAGTTCAGGAGCCCCCAGCACAGGAAGGACATGGAACTGTTGGAGCAGTTCCAGAGGAGGGCCACAAAGATGATCAGAGGGCTGGAGCAACTCTGCTATGAGGACAGGCTACAAGAGCTGGAACTCCTCAGCCTGGAGAAGAGAAGGCTTCGAGGAGACCTTATAGAAGCCTTCCAGTATCTGAAGGGGGCCTACAGGAAGGCTGGGGAGGGACTATTTACAAGGTCTTGCAATGACAGGACAAGGGGCAATGGGCTTAAACTGGCAGAGGGGAGATTTAAACTGAATGTTAGGAGGAAGTTCTTTCCTGTGAAGGTGGTGAGACACTGGCACAGGTTGCCCAGGGAGGTTGTGGCTGCTTCCGCCCTGGAGGTGTTCAAGGCCAGATTGGATGAGGCCTTGAGTGACCTGTTCTAGTGGGAGGTGTCCCTGCTTATGGCAGGGGGTTGGAACTAGGTGATCCTTGAGGTCCCTTCCAACCTTCCCATTCTATGATTCTTTAAGTTTGCCACTCAGCGTTAGCAGGATTCAGGAGCAGTTTGGAAAAAACAGTTGGATAAGGCAGCTCCTGGGAAGACATAACAAGAGCAGGAGTCACAGCTCATCACTGGCTCAGGCAGAGTTCTTGCCATCTGCAGTTCTAGATGGCTTTCACTTCCTAGCAGGTGCTAGAAGGTGTCTGTTCTGTCTGAGATGGAGGTACTTACCCAGATATACATGGAAAGCAGTGTAGACTGAGAAAGAAATCTCTGTCTCTTCATACCTTGTGGCATTTAGAGAGTGAGGTCATGGACTTGTGTCTTCTTACAGTGCTTTTTTTGTGTTGGCTTTTTTTTTTTGTTTGTCTGTTTGTTTGGGTTTTGTTTTGTTTGTTTTTTCTTCTTGCTTAAACCCTGACAAATCTGGGAACTGGGGGAAGTGGGAAGGGGGCCAAGGGGGACAGAGGAGAGTTGTGTGTGGAGATGGGAGGGGAGACATCATGCCTTGTTACATTTATAAGGGTACCTATTCTAACTCTAACAAATGGAAGGTGAGCTGTGATGATAGGATCATTGTGTCCAGTTCTGGACCATTCAATTCAAGAGAAATGTTGAGGTACTGGAACGTTTCCAGCGAAGGGTGACAAAACTGGTGAGGGGCCTGGAGCACAGCCCTGTGAGGAGAGGCGAAGGGAGCTGGGGGTGTTTAGCCTGGAGAAGAGGAGGCTCAGGGGTGACTTCATTGCTGTCTACAATTACCTGAAGAGAGGTTATAGGCAGGTGGGGGTTGGTCTCTTCTGCCAGGCAACCAGCAACAGAACAAGGGGACACAGTCTCAGGTTGTGCCAGGGGAGGTATAGGCTGGATATTAGGAGGAAGGTCTTCAGAGATAAAGTGGCTGGCATAGGAATGGGCTGTCTAGGGAGGTGGTGGAGTCACTGTCCCTGGAGGTGTTCAAGAAAAGATTGGATGGGGCATTTGGTGCCATGGTCTAGTTGATTGGCTAGGGCTGGGTGATAGGTTGGACTGGATGATCTTGGAGGTCTCTTCCAACCTGGTTGATTTTATGATTCTGTGGTACCAGGAGCGATGGTTTTAAACTAAAAGAGGGTAGATTTAAATTAGATATAACGAAAACATTTTTACAATGAGGGTAGTGAAAAACTGGAACAAGATGCTAAGACAGGTGCTACATGCCCCATTCCTGGAAACATTCAAGGTCAGGTTGGATGGGACTCTGAACAACCTGATCTAGTTGAAGACATCCTTGCTTACTGGAGAGGAGTTGGATGAGGCAACCTTTAGAAGTCCCTTCCAACCCAAACAAATCTGTGATATCCCCATACCCTGTCCAAAGTTTATTGTTATTCTTCAGTGTTCCCAGCTGGAAAAGACAATAGTTCATTCTTTTATAAAAACTTAAGATCCTTTTATATTTTAGCAAAGGTTTTTCTAAGCTCTCACTCCTTTGAGGCAAGTTCCTTGTTAAATTCCCAGTGCCCCAAAGTTAATTACACATAGCAGGCTTCCTGGTGGGCAGTCAGCAAATGCTGAATGAATTCATACTGCACCTGAGCAGAAACTGCACAGGTCACCACTAGGATTCCACAGTTTCTGTCTCAAAGCCATTGGAGGTCATGGAGGATGCAAATTATACATCCCAGAATGTTCATTCAGCATGAACTGATAATGTTGCACCACAGATTTTCTCCCTCCAGAAAAACAAAGACACAAAGAAACAAAGTCAGTTGCAACCTGTAGCGGTTGGTTTTTAGAAGAGTGTTAGTTGTGTTTCATGTCAATCACAAATTTTATCATATTATATGGGAAAGTCATAGGTAGGGTTTTCTTGTACCTTATCTGCTAATGCTTTTCATGGTATCTGTCTTGTTTTCTGTCTGGGGTTTCATATTTGGTAGCAGAGCTGAAGTGCTTCAGGCTTTCATCCATGTGCTGTCTTTTCCAGAGTGCCAGCAAAGCCATTTGGGCACTACGGGAAACTGGCTGAAAAGCAATTTGCATCCTCCTGGCTCAGTGGGTGGCTGTGCAGCAGAGGGTGTGGCCCAAGGACCAAAAGGCTTGTCACAGGCAGGAGAAGAGCTTGGGCTGCTGAAGGTGGTTTCGATAGGAATCTTCTCAAATGTTTCATTTGAGGTTGTAGCTGATGGAGTTCAGATGCTCTACATCAGATCGCTGTTCACAGAATAGCCCAAACAGTAGCTACAGTGACCCAAACAAAGGATAGGTGAACTGTGCTAGAGGGCAGGGACACTTTAAACAACTGATACCATAATGTCAAGCCACACTGTTGAATGCTGCTCCACAACTCTCATTCCTTCATGTTTGGATTTTTTTTTTTTTCTTCTGAAGATGTGAATTATTTACATACAAAATACATTTTCATGCAAAATTTTTCTGTTAAATGTATTATTGAGTGTGGATATTTGCATGCTAAAAATGCATTTTCATAATACACTATCTCATCCTACAAATCTTGCTTGTCTTTGTTCCTCAAACCTGAGAAAACATCCCTCTTCAGTACTCGTTTGAGGAATGGTGTTCCTGATTGTGCTTCTGTGCCTTATTCTCTGTATGAAAATCCAGGTGTCTGCCTTTTTGCTTTTGATCTGGTTCTGTTTGTGTTTACAAATGCTTATCAGGTTTCTTTAATGAGGTTTTAAGCATAGCTTTCTACCAAGACATGAAAGCTATTATGGAGTATTTTTTTTTTAATTTTGTTTTCCTAATGTAATGACCTTCAGTGAGAATCTTTGCACACAAGAGGAGAAAAGGTAAAACTCAACTATTTGCCATGAATGCAGCTACAGTCCTGTGCAAACCAGCATGGAACCTTTTCTGCAGTTCTCTTGGTTCCAAGTGCCCTTTGAAAGTGCCAAGCACCAGCTAGTGTCTGTGGAGATGCCCTGGCTGTCCCCGAGTGGCCTGGTGCCTCGCCTTTGAGCTGGGATTATTACAGCTGGAAAATGCTGTAATTGAGGAATGTCTTCATTCCAACTGGGAGATGAGCTTTGAGTGGATGTTAAACAGAGGCCCTGTCTTCTGGGTGTGTTTGATTGAACATGTCTGGAAGAAAAGCTAAATGAAAACCTGTGGTGGGGAGGGTGATGAGTGCGATGTGAAATGGAACAACAGGAAGGTTTGTTGTAAAATATATTGTGGTCAGTTAATGTCATCATTTTTAATTGTATGATGTTGGGGGTTTATTTGACTTGAATAGAGATGGTTATGTACTTTGGGAGAACTCCTGAATGGTTTTAAAACTCTTTCTATAATTTTTTCCTTAGTTTCTGGTCATGGTAATTGTTCACTTACATTCCTTTCATTTCAGATGCGGTTCTCCAGAGATGAAAAAGAGCTTTGTGTCCATATTTAAAAGTCATACTGAATGCCCTCCTTTAAATGGTTAGTCATCCTTCCCTCTTTTTGAATTTGTTTCAGGTGAAGCCTGCCATCTGCAGCATTGAAGCATGAGTACTGATGCCAGCCAGGTGGTGATCACTACTCCTCCCTCAGCCACGATGCCTCACAAGGAGCGGTACTTCGATCGCATCAACGAGAATGACCCGGAGTATATTCGGGAGAGAAACATGTCTCCTGACCTGAGACAGGACTTCAATATGATGGAGCAGAGGAAGAGGGTCACTCAGATACTGCAGAGCCCTGTGAGTGGGGTTAAGAGGGGGGATGAGAACAAAAGAATGTTGTTTTCTGAGATTCTTGATTGACTTTTTGAGACTTGGAGATCTGCGTCAGAGCTAACTAGAATAACTCTGGACCATCTTCTAAGAAGAGCCATTAAACAAATTGTCCATCGTCTTGTTTGCATAGTTTTTGGTCTGTGAGCAAGCAGGCTTTTATGTGTTGGGTTTTTGTTTTGTTCCTTTTCTCCTCTTTTTATGCTTCACTGCAGTTTTACAAAAAAGATCTGGCTGGCTGCAGGGTACTTCATTAAAACTCAGGGGCAGGGAAGAGAGTGAAGGAGTCACTGGTCAAATAGGAGCAAATGAGGGCATTACATGATGTGCTGCTTTCTGGGTTTGAATATTAACCTATCATTTGCATCAGGAATGTTTTAAATAACATTTTAAATTGGGTTAAGTTTGTTTAGAAGCTAGACTGTGTTCTTTTCTTGTCCTTGGGGCGATCATACCATTACTTGACCATATTAGCACTCAACCACTGGTTGTGTAAGTTTAGTACTTGCATAGGCACCATATAAAATGATTAAATCTATTAAAATGCTTTTATTAGTTTTAATTTCTGTTTTAATAGATGTGTTCTTTGGGTTAAACCTGATGAATACATTAGAAACTGTTGTCATGTGTATTTTGAAGCCATAGGGAGTGAGTAAGGACGATGAGGGTGATCCTTTTGGGTGTGTTGCCCTATGAGTAATGAGGACAATGGGACTGGGAAGGGGTTAAGCAGCTTTACAAATACTTCTCTCTCCTGTTGCTCTGTAAGTTGGGGTGCTTCTTCTGTAATTTTTTTGAAGCCTTTCCATATGTAATGAGATTGCAAACAGCTGTTAGTAATCACCCTATTATAGTCAGCCATGAATAACAGGATTGTTTGCTAAAGTGTTGTCCTGGAGTGCCTCTTGGATCCCTGTGCTGCTTGGAGTATAATGTGAACCTGTTGACTAAGGAATTTATTACTTTCAAGTCAATTTGTGCAAGCTTGGCTTTGCAACCGGGCCCTTTTGTAAAGAAAATACTCTAAGGAGGTATTGCATAATGCTTTAATAATGATAATTTTATGTTAAACACTTGATTGTAAAATGTGATCGCAACCTGCTACTTCCTGCTAAAATATTCACTTTATGAGTAGCCAGGACTCACAGCAAAGACTAGATCTTTATCTTAATAGATAAAAATAAGTTACACAGATCTTGTCTGGGTTTCTATGTGTGTTTGGGTTGGGCTTTGGTGTTATTTTTTTTCCTGTCCTTTCAATTGCAGTGTTGAATCTAATAAGCGTAACTATTTCCTTAGCAATTTGGGGGACCTTTTGCCAAGTCTGGCAAATGTGATAAATGTCCTTTTGCTGCAGCCTCTGTGGTTGTTTTTTTAATAGATGTAGTGTCAGCGTGCAGGTTTCAGAGAGGGGGTTGAAGATGGGTAACCTCTTTGTTTAGCTAACTGTTTTAACAGACAGTTGGAGGACAAATGCAGTTAGTGTCCTGCCACAGAAGAAGCTGAGCACAGCACTTTTTCGGAAAGCGACTGTTTAGAGCTGCCAATAAATTGCAAGCTTTTGTTGTGTAAGAGAATAGATGTCCAAATAGGCCAGGAGCCTGCTGCCTGCTTGGCTTTTGGGAGCAAGCAGGGAGAAAGGGGAACCTGGGAGCTCAGTGTGCAAGCAAGCACGAAGAAGAGGTGCCTGAGCTACCAGTTCAGTACGAGTATCTCTTGATACTCTTCTTGATGTAGAGAACTTAGAGGAACCCTATTGTGATTTCTCATCTGAGAAAAGAAAAGCATTTTTAAAGCACTGTCTCTGGCTGAGTGTCTATCAAGCAAATTTCATAGAATCTTTTCAGTTGGAAAAGACATTCAAGACCATTTAATCTTATTACCACATCCCTTAGCACTACATTCATGTATCTTTTAACCACTTTCTAGGGATGCCAATTCACCCATTTCCTGTGCAACCTGTTCCAGTGTTTGAAAATTATTTCAGTGAAAAAGTTTCTTCTCCTATCCACTCTAAGCCTCTGCTGGGTTACTTGAGCTGTTTACTCTCATAATTTCTTACTAGGGAGAAAAGATCAACACCCAACTCACTACGACCTCCTTTCAGGTAGTGATAGAGAGCAGCGAGGTCTCCCCTCATCCTCCTTTTCTCCAAGCTAAACAACCCCAGTTCTCTCAGCTCCTTGTAAGACTTGTTCTCTAGGCCCCCCAGCAGCTTCATTGCCCTTGTATGGACCTGCTCCATGATTCTAATGTTCTTCTTTTAAAGAGTGGCCCAAAACCGAACAGAGTATTCAAAGCATGGCCTCACCAGTGCTGAGTACAGCACCTCCTTACTGCTGCCCACACTATTCCTGATACATCTCAGGATGCTGTTTGCCTTCTTGGCCACCTGAGCACACTGCTGGCCCCTGTTCAGCTTGTTGTTGGCCGACACCTCCAGGTGTTTTTTGCTGGGCAGCTTTCTAGCCTGTCTGCCCCAGGCCTGTAGTGTTACCTGGGGTTGTTGTGACTGAAGTGCAGGACCTGGCACTTGGCCTGTTAAATATCATACAGCTGACCTCAGCCCATCAACCTGGCCTGTTCAGATCCTTCTGCAGAGCCTTCCTACCTTTAAGCTCATCACCACTCCCTCCCAGCTTAGTGTCATCTGCAAATTTGCTGAAAGTCTTCTTAACTCCATCATTGAGATCACTGATAGATTTACTAAAGAGAACTGGCCCCAAAACTGAGCCCTGGAGAGCACCACTTGTGACTAGCTGACAACTGCCTTTAACTCCATTCATTACCACCCTTTTGGCTCAGCCATCCAGCCAGTTTTTTCCACCCAGCAAAGCATCCACCCATCCAAGCCATGAGCAGCCAGTTTTTCCAGGAGGATGCTGTGGGAAACAACATCAGAGGCTTTGTTGAAGTCCAGATAAACAACATCCACAGCCTTTCATAACTGATTTGGGGATAGAAACTGCATTATTTTTTCCCAGTTCCATCTGCAATGCACCATAGTGTTCATAGGACTGAAAATGATTACTTTGTTTCCTCATGGAATTAAAATAAGTCACGAAAGGGCTAGAAAGAGTTTTTCCTCTGCATAACACAGGTTCAGGGTTGAGTTAAGGAGTGTTGCATGTAATGATTTAGTTCTATAGATGCAGAATTACACTGCATGAGAAGTTGGCCTAGAGAGTTGTTGGTTCTTTGGTTTATTCCAGTCAGTAAGGAGAACATAGGTTGAAAGTGTTTGGAAGAAGAGGAGGAGACACATTTTGAAAAGCTTGAAGATCTTCAACCAGTGTTAGATGCCTGCATGCAGATCAGAGCAGTAGTCATCGACTCATCTTCTGGCAGGTATTAGAAAACATGGAGCATATGTAGCAAGGATAATACCTTCCTTAAAAATGCACAAGCATACATGGACTTGAGGTGAGGTTGTTTGAATGTGCACTTCCTTTGAGCAGAGGATTATGGTGTAAAACTAAAGGGTTAATCACTGTCATATACAAGGAAGCTTAGGTACTGATTTAATCTGTTTTATTATAGTGCCTTTTTCTTTCAAGTAGGAAAATCTAAATCCTTTAGCAAGAAAAGAAATTAGAGAATATATCTCAGGAACCACAGTGTGTTTTGTATATATATTATTGTACAGGCCACAGCCCTGACCAGACATCTTCAGACATCAAACTGGTGCATCTCTCTGATGTGCTGTTTGATTCACATATTGATGTGCAGTCTGGCTACTACCCTCTGATATGCAATTTCCCTTTCCTAAATTAAATAATTTAAAAGCCACTGGAAAGGTGTTCCCATTACCTCTGATGTTTGCTGATGTCTTAAAGTCTGTTTATAACAAGTCTTAAACAAATCATAGGAGGTTTACAACACTGCCCACGAAAAATATCCTGACATCATCAGTGAGTTCTTGGACTTATTTTCTTAGTAGTGGACATAACCCTGTGAGCATCAGATGGCTTGGAGAATCTGATAGGACCTGCATGTGCCCTGTTCTGTGTCTGTTAGAAAGGTGCAGAGAAATTAATATCTGCTGGGCTTTGAGCAGCCTGATAGCATCCAGAGGTAATGCTGGACAATCTTTAAGATAAAACTATCAAAGATTATTTCAGAAATGCCTGCAAGTTGAGACAGTTCAGGCACTGTGCCATTACTGCATTTATGCAGTGCACTCTCACATACTTGACCTGTAATACATCCAAAATTTGCCAGGATGGGTTTGCCAGGTCTTAGATTTTCCAGCTTAAGTCTGAAATTAAAAAGTAGGGTTTTGTTCTTTTTTACATGGCAAACAATCATACATTGCTTGTTACACAGAGTAACTACCGCTTTCAAAGAGTGAATGTTTATTTGTTGTGTCATCTAAGCCAGTTACTGTCTGCAAGTCCTCCTGGCTTTCATTTCCTCCTTGCACTTCTCTGGTACCCTCACCATGGCAACCAGAAGCTTCAAAAACACTTTCAAAAAGCAATGGTTATGCAGTTATGGTGTGTGAAGACTGAAGAGTCAGTTCAGCATCAAAGAGCTGTATGAACATACAGAAGGGAGACCATAGGAAATAATTATCTGACCAACAGGCAAGCTAGCTACAGGCTTTAACTAACAGGACTCTATGTGTAGCCTGAAAGGAAATTAGGATCACTGCTTAAACTGCATAGAGGAGCACCTTACTTCCACCTTTCCTCACTGTATTTGAAGAAAAAATACAGGACAGAGTGGAAATGGGAGAGGTTACAGTCTTGTACAGAAGATATGCTGTTATGTGAGGCAACTGAATTATTTTTACTGGTGTAAGAAAATGTTGGAATGGCCAAATTAGTATATGAAGTGAAGAGCTGAAGTATTTAAACATAAAATTACCCCATCATTGGAATGGAAGTGCCCAGTTTGTGCTTTGAATTCACTACTGAAAGTTTTGCATGGCTTGTCAGGACTCGTTGCTATTTTTGCATCTGAAACGCAGTTATTTGGAGCTTTTTTTGGTTTTAAGCTGAGCACTTTGGTGGAATCTGCCCTGGCTGTGCTGGGTGTTTGGAGCAATTCTGGCTTGGTTCTGCTTCAGGTCTACCTGTCCTGATTGTAAAATCAGAGAGGCTTTTTTATGCTATGAAGGTTTGGGAGTTCCCCCACCCCCCACACTTTGTAAAATGACCCAGACTAGCACTCAGTTGGCTGGAAGTTAAATGATGAAGCTCTATTTACAGCTTTGCACAATGTACAGCAGATATTTACACTATATACACAATATTTACAGAAATATACAAGTAAAAGGTAATACAGCAACACAACTCCCCTCCCAGAAATCAGAGACCCCAGGAGGGGCTCCCAACCACCCTTCCACCTCCTCCCCACCCCTGTACCTTTCCCCAAGGTTTGCCTTACGTGCAAGGTAAATTAGGAGGATCGGCCAAGAGGGCTGGAAGAAAAGTGGTTAGTGAGGATTAATCAGCAGAGGAGCCAGAGCCCAGAAGCTGCTAGATCACCCCAGCAGCTCCTGTCCCAGCAAGCGACAGAGAGCCACTGACTTATCAATTGTTTTGGTTAGTGTTCCCAAACAATTCTCCAGCAAGCCTATGAGTGAAGTAGACATCATGATGTTTTCCTTTCACAGCCTATAGTGTAATTTTCTCTATTAAAATATTCTAATTAGCCTCAAACCAGCACATATGCTGAGCTTAAAAACTTATTTTTTTTCTTGCGCTGCTCTTCCTTCCTGCCTTGTACATGCACGCACGCCCCTGCCTCTCACACCAGCTAGTCTTGCTCAAAACCATGAGGAGATAAGTTTAGTTTAGCAACTCATCTATTCAGAGGTCTGCCTTAGTATGCAGGCAAGACTTTTTTTTTTCCCCCAACACAAGCAAAGTCACCTACACTGGATTTTTTCTGTCTGTTATTTTCAAACCACCAGGACAGAGATGAAGGATGGTTTGATTTGTTTTTTCCCCTTAGCTTTTGCATTTCCCTGGCTTACTTTATTTTGTATTGAGTGAACATGCAGTATTTTCACAGTGTCACTCCCTCTTGGGGCAGTTTATTTTCTTACGCTATCAGTGTCCTTTCAGTTCCTCATATGATGCAGCTTCCACTTCTTTGGCCACAAGTTCAAAAACCTTTCATGTCCTTCAGGAGCATCACCTTTTGGCCAGGAAGGTCTCACAACCTTATCCATCCCCATGCAACCTCCTAGCTGGGCAGGCCTCTCACATTGCAGTACTCTTCTTGGTCTTTGGTCTTTCATCTTCCTGACATCCTGCTGGGCGCTTATCATGGGTTTAAAGAGCCGACAGAGTGAAGCTCTCAAACGAATTGGAGAAAAAACAGAATTGTATTTGGAGAGAGTGTTACAGACAGAAATTACAAAGCAGATACATAAGCCATTAGTGAACCCCCTGAATTTTCCCCCAACCTGAAACTAACTCTACAATCCCCAGTGCTCCAGTCCTCCCCCCACCCCCCATGCCACTGCCATCCTCCAGAGGCCTAAGCACAGCCTCTGGAGGCCCCAAACAAGGCCTATCCTTACATGTTTATCCTGATAAGGGAACTCCTGCCTGGCACAAGGCTGGAGGGGGAGGAAAGGGGAACAAGCTGGCCTTGCCATGAGTTTATGAAGAGATAGCAGAATTATGGGATTGAATAACAACCTTCCAGTCCCCAGAGGACTCTTTTTAACCTTATAGTTCCCAACCTGGGACAACGCTCATGACTCTCTTCTCATCACAGTAGCTTATTTAATCACATGCTCTTGTCATACAATCTATGCAGCATTTTGTTCACTAGAGGAGGTGAGCTCAACTTGGCATGTCCTTTAAGACACGACACAGAATGTCCCTTTGAAGTCCCCAATGAGCCCACGGTTGACCTGGAGACTGGGCAAACTCAACATTTTAAGTGAGAGAGAGGTTCTGCTCAGTGTAATCTTGTTTAAATCAAGACTGTCCACAGAGTCTCTATGAGAAACCAGGGAATTCCATTGCCTAACTTCCATTTCTATAGCTGTGATGGTGCTTGGTCAGCTCATACCTGTGTCCTGCACCACAAGTGCAGTTGTGAGGTTTTTCCCTGCTTCCATTTGTCAACAGTTAACTTTCATTCCTTGTTGTTTCCATATTGCTACTTTCCATTTATTTTGGACTGTGGTTTCATTAGATATAAATACCAACAATTTCCAAACCCTTCTGCCTCTGCCCTGACCCCATCCGTATTTCTAATATTCCTACTGGTTGTTACCTGCTTGGTGTTGAGTTTTTGTCATTTCAAGGAGGTATCTGCAGGTCCTGCCTGTACTTTTAGTACCATATTCTTTAGATTATTCAAATCATTGAACAATCAGATCCATCTTCTGCTACCTGACAGCTTTCCTATGCTCCTATATGTGTTTTGAGTTATCAGTTGCAAATAACATCCTGATTTGAATTAATTCCATAGGTAAGTGATGAGCTGTGATGGTTTGGGAGTTCCCTGCTCCCCACACTTTGCAAAATGACCCAAACTAGAACTCAGCCAGATGGAAGTTAAGGACTGAAGCTTTATTTACAGCTCAGCACAATGTACAAGCAGAGATATACACTATAGACAGCAATAGTTACAGAAATAGACAAGTTAGAGGTAATAAAGAAACACAACTCCCCTCCCAGAAATCAGAGACCCCAGGAGGGGCTCCCAACCACCCTTCCACCTTCTCCCCACCCCTTTACCTTACCCCAGGGTTTGCCTTACATGCAAAATGAGCTTGGAGGATTGGCCAGGGAGGTTAGAAGAAAAGTGGTTAGTGAAGATTAATCGGCAAAGAGAAGCCAGAAGCTGCTAGACCGCCCGAGACGGTGTGCCCCAGAGAGAGACTGTGTTATCTATGTTTTGAGTTCTTCTCCTAAACATCTCAGCAAGCCTATGAGTGAAATAGACATCACCACGTTTTCCTTTCACAGCCTATAGTGTAATTTTCTCTATTAAAATATTCCAATTAGCCTCAAGCCAGCACAGGAGGAGATCAAGTAAAACGGGTTGTAACAAAATCCACCATTTTGCTTTAATTTGCTCTAGTCTTGTAGATTGTGTCCAGATTGTTCAGATGAGAGCAGGAAAAGGGGTAATAAATAACAATTAGAAGGACATATTTAGCTGCATTAATTTTTTAAGTCCTTTTTCCTGGAAAGTCCTGGGAAGTTGTAACTGATGACCTTCCTCCCTGCCTGCAAGAGCATGAGCATCAAGACCATCCTGCAAGACCTCTGCCTGTTATCTGTCCTGGTGTACTGCTACCATGTGTGTTCCTACTCTCCCTGTTCCTGCTCTTGCTGGGAGAAACAATTATGCATAGAAATATGTGAGATTTAAAAAAACAAAAACAAAACAAAAAAACAAAACAACCAAACAAACTAAAAAACTCAACCAATTTTTTCTAGTGTTCTGAATTTTGGGAGTTGTGTCATCTAGCAAGTTGCATAGCATTGCTTTCCGACAGAGCCAAGAGGACTGTGGGACTTGAGCATCTCCCCTACTAAGAAAGGCTGAGAGCCCTGGGGCTGCTTACTCTGGAGAAGAGTGAGAGGAGATCTTATCCTTGTGTACAAATATCTGAGGGGTGGGTGCCAAGTGGATGGGGCCAATCTCTTTTTGCTGGTCAGCAGCAATAAGACAAGGAGCAACAGCTACAAACTGCAACACAGGTTTAACCTCAACATGGGAGGAACTTCTTTACAGTGAGGATGACAGAGCCCTGGAACAGGCTGCCCAGAGATGTTGTGGAGTTCCCTTCTCTGTAGACTTCCAAAACTCACCTGGATGCATTCCTGTGAGAACTACCCTAGGGGGTCCTGCCTTGGCAGGGGGGCTTGGACTCCATGATCTCTGGAAGTTCCTTCCGTTCTCTAAAGTTCTGTGATTCCGTGAAAAACACAAAGCAGGAATCCACAGTAGCAATTGTGTGAGTGTGGGAATCGCTGGTGCTGGGACTTTAGGAGCTGGGTGTGCTGAAGATGGACTTTGCAAAGGAGCTCCGTGCTGCAGGTTTTGCTTTAATCATAGGTTATCTCTAGGCTGCTTATTGCAGAAGCAAACACACTGCTTCAGCTCTCGGAGGAAAGCTGGTGTGTAGAGGTTAGAGGAGCTGGAAAAACCGGCGCAGGCTGAGCTCCGTATGCGACACCAGCTTACTGTCCATCAAGTCACTGAATCCACCCCAGATACCCACACGCTTCACTGCAGGTGAAAAGATTATGATAACTTTACCTAATTCCCCATGTTTATTGCTGACCCAGTTCGTTTCAGTCTTAACACAGAAGCCTCCCTCCCCCATTTCTTCGTGGTGTTAACAAACGCTTTTTGTGACTCTTATCTTTACCCCGCCAGCCTTAACTCACTGGCGGTTTTTTTGTGGCCAGCTCCACCCTTTTCCACTTAGGGCACCAGTTGTTTGTATCTAAACCCTAGTCTCGAAGCAGCCTGCTAGGAAGCTGTATCTGCTGCTTCGCTGAAGGTCTTCCTCTCCGCGGGCAGCTGCATTTACAGCGCAGGAGTCTCGGTTAACGTCTCTTCGCTCTCAAAGACCGAAATACCAGTTAAGTTTTGAAACTTTTTCTTCAGTGGTGCTAATTCGGTTTAGAAACTCCTTGTGGGCACATCTTTCTGTAAATTGGATTGAATTAGACCCCTTTCAAAAAGAAAGGGGGGGGGGGGGGGGGGGGGGTNNNNAGGAGGGGGGGGGGGGGGGAAGGATTAAAAAAATAAACTCCTATCAAAACCAGGCAAGTGTGGAAATGGATGAAGGTGTTTGCAGCGTTATTCTGCAGCTTTCAGACTGGCAGCAGTGCTGTTACAAAACAGAGGGACCTGACAAGCCTGTTCTAACTACTTTCCTGTAGACAGACCAATCAATCTGTTAGGACCTTACTCTAACTACCCTTAATGGGAGCACACATGCTTTCTCCTTCTGAAGGTTTGCGGTGCTGTGGAGTATTTGTAGATGACCTGTGCAACATCCTTTGCCCTATTTATGGGGTGGGGTGGAAATTCTTATTATTTTATTTCTACTACTTTTGAATGAACAGTGGCTCCATGGAGAAATCAATTGGTCAACAAACAATGCAAAAAAAAAAAAAAACTCAAAATACTTAGGAGCCTACCTACTTCTTAACATCCTCAGAGAGCTGCCTACCAAGATGAAGAGATTAGCACTAAAATTTCCTAGGACCATTATCATTCTGTGCTATATATATGTGTGTGTGTGTATATATGTAAAATAGGTTATTCCAGCAAGTTGGTCATTCTAGTTTTACTGCTTATGTTGACTAAAATATACCAGTTGTCAACTAGTACCTGCAAATGTTGCTTTGATTTTTAAAAGCCCAAATCTATCCTGTCAGCTTATACTTGGACTGTCCTGAAAGAAAATGGAAGTAAATGAATCACAACTGAGGCTTACATGTAACTTCAGTCTTGACTTTCAGAGAGGCCTTGCAGGTCTAAATAGACAGTGGTTTTTTGCATCTAAACTGCTCGATTTTTACAATGTGCATTTGGAAGAGGATTGCACATATTTCTGAAGAAGTAATTTTATTATATTAGAAAGGCCTAGACCTAATTGTGCAGTTATGTCTTTATCCAGAAAAGCTGTATCTGTTCTGCAGGCTGCAGTAGTGTGCAAAGCAGGCTAGGCTGGTGTGAAATCATAAATCATAGAATGGTAAGGTTGGAAGGGACCTCAAGGATCATCTAGTTCCAACCCCCTGCCATAGGCAGGGACACCTCCCACTAGTACAGGTCACTCAAGGCCTCATCCAACCTGGCCTTGAACACCTCCAGGGAGGGAGCAGCCACAACCTCCCTGGGCAACCTGTGCCAGTGTCTCACCACCCTCACTGGAAAGAACTTCCTCCTAACATCCAGTCTAAATCTCCCCTCTGCCAGTTTAAACCCATTGCCCCTTGTCCTGGCATTGCAGGACCTTGTAAATAATCCTTCCCCAGCCTTCCTGTAGGCCCCCTTCAGATACTGGAAGGCTACTATCAGGTCCCCTCCAAGCCTTCTCTTCTCCAGGCTGAAGAGCCCCAACTCTCTCAGCCTGTCCTCATAGCAGAGCTGCTCCAGCCCTCTGAGCATCTTCGTGGCCTCCTCTGGACCCTCTCCAACACTTCCATGTCCTTCCTGTGCTGAGGGCTCCTGAACTGCACACAGGGCTCCAGGTGGGGATGCTGACTGGACTTTCAGAGAGAGAGAGTTTCAAAACAGGGAGGTTTAGAAACAGTTTTAGGAACAATTAGAGCTGCTCTGTATATTTTTACTGGTGAGTTGTGAAGAAATTCAGGTTTCAGTGCAAGGTAGCAAAGTGGCATTCAGAAGGGGGGCGTGAGATGAAGGGAAAGCAGCTGGGCACTGCCAGGTCAGGGCAGTCAGGTCAGCAGCTGACAGGCTTGGCCATGCAAGGCATAGAATCATAGAATCATAGAATGGCAAGGTTGGAAGGGACCTCAAGGATCATCTAGTTCCAACCCCCTGCCATAGGCAGGGACACCTCCCACTAGTACAGGTTACTCAAGGCCTCATCCAATCTGGCCTTGAACATATCCAGGGAGGGAGGCATGCTTTGGTTCACGGCATAAATGCAAAAAACTATGTTTTCTTCCAATGTAACTTAGTGCAGCTCAGCTCTCTGCAGTTTTGAGGAAAGCAACCTCAGCTGGTAGTAGTGGAAGCTGAGTAAAAACAGTAGTAAAACTGTATAAGAGCTCTACTCATTATTCTCATAGTTGTGCATCCTGTTTGAAATACTGCTTTACCTCCTTTGCAGTAGCTGTTGTGGGCCCAGTTTTCTTATCACAACCTGTTGTCTATGCACACTTAGAGCAGGATGCCTGAAGAGCTGTTCCAGCACAAATGAAGGGGGGACACTGGTTCTTGGCTGGGCAGGTGAGCTCACTGAAGGCAGAAGGATGCTTGTGCAAACAGGAAGCAATTCTCATCTGTGATGGGTAGTTTATCTAGGGGACAGCCTTGCTGTGTAGCATCAGTGCAGGCACAAGCCAAGTCCAGAAGCAGCACAGGGGTGCTGGCAAGGTGGCTGTGTTGATGGGGAGCAAGGACAGCCACAAGATGCTGTGCTTCTCACTTTGGGAATTAGTACCCTGCTGTAAAAATGTGTGGGTCTTGTTGTATCACCTTATATCTAAAGTCTTAGTGTTTTCAAACAAGCAATCCCCCTCACACACACACATGTACCCAAGCAACTATTTAAGTCCCAGAGCTGAAACCTTCCCTTTACTGAGCAATGCTGAGCAGACAGCTGAAAAACGTCATTTTTCATTCATCTGACAGCACAGTTTCTCCTCTGTCAGCATTTTCTTGTCAAATACTACATCTGAAGTTACTAGTGACCTTTCCACTTGAAAAATGTCTGCTTTGTGCCAGAGCAGAATGTTTGTCTGTCTCTTTTTTTTTTTTTAATATCTTGCTCAAGAGTTGATCTCTTCTCCCAGGCACCCAGTGACAAAACCAGAGGATGCAGTCTCAACGTGCTCCAAGGCAGGTTGAGGTTGGATATTAGGAAGAAATTCTTTACAGAAAGAGTGATTGGCATTGGAATTGGAATAAGCTGTCAAGGGAGGTGGTGGAGTTACCATCCCTAGAGGTGTTTAAAAGGAGACTGGATGAGGCATTTAGTGCCATGGTTTAGTTAGTGGGAAAGTGTTAGGTTGGATTCAATGATTTCAAAGGTCTTTTCCAACCTGGTTAATTCTCTGATTCTGAGATTCACTTGATCACTTGTGGGCAGTTGCCCTGCAACACCACAGGTATATATGTATATATTTATTTATATATATATATATATAGAGAGAGAGAGAGAGAGAGAGATACACACATACACATATAAATACTGTAGTCTTGTGATTTAAAGCAAAACCAAACTGTGTGTCTGTCAGGCTGCAGTTAGGCATTCAAAAACAGATTCCTGTTGCTGAATTGGTCAGTTCCCAAAATCAGAGCCCTGTGTGGCAGTGTCTTTAAAGAAACCAGGTCAGCACAGTGAAAGTTCCAACAAATATAGTTCATTTAATGGCCTAGTATTTAGAGTAAATTGTTGTCCACAGAATCACAGAATTAATCAAGTTGGAAAAGACCTCTGAGATCATCAAGTCCAACCTATCACCCAACACCATCTAATCAACTAAACCATAGCACCAAGTACCACATCAAGTCTCTTTATAAACAATTCCAGGGACAGTGACTCCACCACTTACCTGGGCAGTCCATTCCAATGCCAATCACTCTTGCTGTGAAGAACTTCCTCATATCCAGCTGAAACCTGCCCTGGTGCAGTTTGAGACTGTGTCACCTCATTTTGTCCCTGGTTGCCTGGGAGAAGAGACCAACCTCCACCTGGCTACAACCTCCTTTCAGGTACTTGTCAAGACCATTAAGGTCCCCCCTGAGCCTCTTATGCAGGCTGAACAACCCCAGCTCCCTCAGCCTCTCCTCACAGGGCTGTGCTCCAGCCCCCTCACCAGCCTTGGTGCCCTTCTCTGGATGTGTACAAGCATCTCAACATCCTTTTTAAATTGAGAGTCCAGAAGGTGATGCTCTCCATATGAGCCCATCAGGAATTACCAGAAATGGAGGAAAGTTATGTTAGCACATGTGGGATGGCTGTCTATAGACATACAGATTTATGTTTTAAGTGTCTGCAGCAGTGAGCAAAAGGTATTGAAATATTCATAACTATGCCTGGAGGAGCGTGCGTGAGTCATGTGCGTGACATGCTGAGGGCTGCAGCCTGCTAGAAAACATTGTTGTGCACTGGCATGTGGACAAGTTGCCTTTTTTTATACCATTCCTCTGTATCCTTAACTCTGTTTTGCATCTCATCTCAAATCTCCATATTTACTGCTTGCCCTGGCTCTTACCTGTCTTTTCTTCTTTCTGAAATGATTTTTAAGGGAAGCTGCTTGTTCGGTTTACAACATTGTTGCTCCAACCCTAAATCCTCATTTGTAGTAGCCTCAGCAAGCATGTAAGTTACTACAGTTAGCATCAGAGAGCAAAATTAAGCTCAGAAGAATGAAAATAACATGAGCAGAAAGCAGAATTAAACATACAATAAGAAATAAACAAGAGTCTGTGAAAAAAGGCCCAAAATACATTATAGTACCTTCTTTCAGCTCTAGAAGTAATATTACTCCTACAGGTTATAAAACCAAGTCTGAATATGACTAATAAGAGCTTAGTGTGAATATTTTTGCAGATCCTTTGCATTGTCCTGGTTGAGTTGAAGTGTGTGATTTAATGTAATGCAGATAACTGTTTTGTTCCATCTCCTCCCAAGCAAATGCTTCCATGAATTCCATGAATTCTGTCTTCCATATGGCCCCCAGGAGACTACAAACGTGCAGTTTCCTGACATACATACTGTAAACAAGAGTGAAAGAGCATTTCAGCCTTGCAGAGTGTGAAATGGCAGAGCTTTCTTGCAGAGGCCTCTTTCAGGAATATTTGTGCAGTAATTTAATACCTTGGAATGACAGAAATTGAGAATAAGAGTTGGTGTAGCTTGTTGATGAAATGTATTAGCCAGTCGTCGACTCTCTCCATTCTTAATGGATCACAGTGACAGAGGGACAAAGAGCCATAAAACTACAGCCTCATGGTGAACCATTAGCAGATGAGGGAGCTGCCTTGTGATGACTGATGCTAGTAAGTCTGGTTTAGGAATTTGGGTTTGGGAGATTTTTTTAATGGAGAAGCCTTTTGTAAGGTGAAGGAGATAATGGGCAATGGACCAGGGAAGTAACGCTGATGTTATTTTGTGGTTTTGGCACTTTCAAGCAGGTCAGTAGAAATCCAAGGTAGGACCTTGAGTCTTTTTTCTATGGATGTGAAGAACAAGTTCTTTTGGATGTTAGGAATAAGTTCTTTGCCACAGAGGGTAGTGGAACACTGGAACAGATTGCCCAGGGAGGTGGTTGGGGCCTCATCCCTGAAGATATTCAAGATGCAAATCAACAGGGCTCTGGGCAACCTAATCTTGTTGAGGATGCCCCTGCTGACTGCAGAAGGGGTTGGACTAGATGACCTTTGGAGGTCCCTTCTGAGAACCCAGACCATTATGTGATTCTCTGCACTGTGAACTGTTCAACCACCAAAATGCTTTTTTCTAGTTGTGTGAAAAGCCTTTGTCTTCTGCAGGGGACTGTCTAAACCAAGCACATCTGGGTTTCATTCACAACCACTTTGGTTGTAGTGAGAGATGCTCAGATTCAGGTGCTAACCAACCTCAAGGGTTTACAGTGGGCTCTCATGGGTAGTGCTGAATCATCTGTTTCCTGTTTTTTTCAGACTGTGATTTTCTGTATATCGCCCTTGTTAGCCTGGGGTACAGCAGCACATTAAACACTCAGTCCCACGCTTGAGTTTTCACTGAGGGTTGTGCTTTGAGTATGCAAGAAGCTACTCACTGTCCAGCACTCTGCAAATAGGGCTCTGGGCCTCAGCATGAGTGTCCTAAATTGGTGGAAGCAGCTAACCTTAGCCTCCTCAGAGCTGCTCTTTGGAACTGATAACAGGGCCCTATTGCACCTTAAAGGCGTATTCTGAGGATTAGTAAATTAGTGCTTGTGGAGCACTTGGATTTACAGTAATTATCTGCTCAGGGAACATCTTGTCAGATAAATAATCATTGTCATGCTGCAGAGTGTGAGTAGCATGCAACAAAACAAAAAAAAAAAATGGCCTAAGCTGAGCTATGAGAAGAAGAAAAAACACTGAATGTCTTCTCTACTGAGAGCTAGCCACTGTGTGCCAAATGAGACATGGGGACAAAATGACTTTGGTATGCTCAAAGATTATTATCCATGTGTAAGAGGGGAGTCTTCTGCATGTCTGACTTGCAGCAGTCTGGGCTTGCTGCCAAATTGAGGTTCCAGGCTGGGGACGGTGCCCATTATTTTGTCAGTAAGCATGGCACCCACGTTGCCTTTGGAACACGTGAAGTCACGGTGATGGCCATCCTCAGAGCTGAATCTGGTTGAAGGGTGTGGGTTTCACAGTCACCAGCTGAGAGACAAGGGCTGAAAGTCAGGCTGCGTTTCCTAACCACCTACTGTTTTCCACAAATCCTAGCTTGCCTATCTGCCAGCTGTATCCCCACAAACGACATCCCATCAGTTTCCCTTATGGGTTCTCAATGCTGATGCATCTCCCATTCCCAGAGACATTCCTCTCCTCATTTTTCCTCAATTCCATGTTTCTTCTCTACTTTGCCCCATATGCACCTTTCCCCTTCTGCTGAGATCTTACCTACAGCAGGCACTAAAGAGAAAAATCTGTGCATGCTCAGCTAGCAAGAGGTTGTTCAGCTGTTTGGGGGATGCAGCATGCATAGTCTGGGCTACACTGAGAGATTCGTGTAGCAGGTTGCTACACAGTCAGTACATGGGGATTTTTAGAGACTTCACTTAAGGAAATTTGCCAAATCTGAGGTGTACACAATCCACATGAAATTACTCTAAGGAAGACTTGTGAGTATCTGAAAAGCTGGAAATTAAAGTGTAGTTATGGATGCTCAGCTGTCCAGCCTAGAGGCCACAACAAGCAGAGTCTTGAGAATGCATTTTGAGAGTCTAGCAGCACTCTTTTGCAGACAAAACTAATTAACAAACAGGCTATGTCATGAGAGTGATGGATTTGACATTAAAATGGGCTGATTTGGAGGGCTGGATTAAAATTCAGGGAAGAAATTCCTTTGGCCATACAGACTTCTTTTTTTTTTTCTTTTTTTAATTGAGAGCAAGTCCTTTGCTAAGGAAGGTAAAGTGAAAGGAGCAATTACACAGAGGGAATAGCCTGGAGTTATAATAGGAGCCAGCTGCGTGGTAAAGACACCAAATGCCTTTCTGGAATGAAGCAGCAAGAACATTCACAGTATACCTCAGCTCATGTTGTGTGCAGCTTTGCTGGTTCAGGCAAAGGCTGGAAGATGCTGCCAAGAGCTAATGAGAGGGTTTGAAAATGTAACCTATAAGGAAGGATTTCAAAGGAGTGGAGTTTACTTCATCCAGAAATGCAAGTACTGAAGTAGTTCTAGGACAGGCATTTGTTGTGGACAGTGGTTAATCTAGGAGCAGGCTTTGCCCACAGTGCCTGCTATATTAAATTTGATGCTGTGAAAACCTTTTTCATTATACATTCTGCAAGCATTTATCTCCTGGGGCTATGGACACTTTACACAGGAGAAGGGGAAGAGGTTTTTCATTTGGGTAGAAGGAAAGAAATAGAAAGGAGATGATATCCCAGCATTCCTTTTAGTTTTTGCCTGTCAGTGATACTCCTTGAGCATGGACAAGCTCCAGTTTTCCAGTTGTTTATAACTTTATCACATTGGGATGGATTTCCACAGGGATTACAGAATTTAAAAGCATTCAGCACTAAAAAGAACATCTCCTGATCAAATTTCAAGTACCTCTTCCAAAGATATGGATAACTCTTTAATTGTTGGTAAAAAGTTGGGGAGTGGGGTTCTGTTATCATTCATACACACACACAAAAAAATATATATGTGTATTGTCTTGTTCTGGGAAATAGTTAAACTGCTGTGACCAAAATCCTTCCTTCCACCTTCCAAATCTCCAGTACTTAGCATATATAATTTAGGTCAAAAGGTTATACTTTGGCAAAATTATAAGAAGCTAAAAACAAGGTCCGAGGGGAAGTTTCACATAACATTAGTAACAGGCAAAGCTACCAGCCCCACCTATAATAATCTTATTTCTGTCAAAGCCAGGTCTCCTTGATGATTTTCAAATGTTTCTACAGGCCTTTAGAGAAGATCTGGAATGCCTTATTCAAGAACAGATGAAGAAGGGCAATAACCCCACTGGACTGCTTGCATTACAGCAGATCGCTGACTACATTACAGCAAGCTCATTTTCAGGTTTTTCCTCATCCTCATTCAGTAAGTGAATTAGAACTGCACTTTTTAGCTTTCTTCTTCTTCTTTTTTTTTTTTTCTGATTTTTTTTTTTTTTTTAAATTTTATTACCACCAGGGATTACCACTGCTGGGATCTCCTTTTTGAGGAGTTGTGTCACAGTTTGTTCTCTCAGAGCTTGCCTGAGCTATGAAACGCTATGAAGCGATACAGACCTTAACTTTACTTTTTAGACTTTCCTTCTTTCTAAGGAATGTCCAAAATGTTTGGAGCCCCTTATGCTTAGTTATTCGAAGATTCACTAACAAAAGTTTTACTGAGACAAGGAACAAAATGCTGTGCCCTGTTGCTATTAGCAGCCTAGCAAGAACATGATCATAAAATGGTAAGGTTGGAAGGGACCTCAAGGATCATCTAGTTCCAACCCCCTGCCATAGGCAGGGGCACCTCCCACTAGAACAGGTC
>VWZE01015202.1:277828-288176 GCA_013396675.1 Eubucco bourcierii
TCCATGTCCTTCCTGTGCTGAGGGCTCCAGAACTGCACACAGTACTCCAGTTTGGGTCTGACAAGAGCAGAGTAAAGTGGCAGAATCCCCTCCCTTGCCCTGCTGGCCACGCTGCTCTTGATGCAGCCTAGGACTCGGTTGCTGTCTGGGCTGCATGTGCACGCTGCAGGCTCATGTTGAGTTTTTCATCAACCCAGACCCTCAGGTCCTTTTCCTCAGGGCTGCTCTCCAACCATTCACCACCCAGCCTGGATTTGTGCTTGGGATTGTGCCTACCCAGGTGCAGGACCTTACACTTGGCCTTGTTGAATTTCATGAGGTTGGCCTGGGCCCACCTCTCCAGCCTGTCCAGGTCCCTCTGGATGGATCCCTGCCCTCTAGCAAGTCGACTGTGCCACACAGCTTGGTGTCATCTGCAAACTTGCTGAGGGAACTGAATAAACTGAAACATGAAATACATAACCCTTTAAATTTTTTCTTTTTCTAGTGTTGCATGTAAATTGTTATTAAAAAGAAAAAAAAAAAAACCAAAAAAAATAGGGAGCAGAACAGCCTGGCAAATTGAATCATTGCTCAAACATCTCCCACATTTAAAACCAACTTGTAGTAGGCACTCCAGTTATAAAGATCTCACTAAGATCTTTCAGTTAGCACCCAAGTTCTTCCTTCTAACTCACGAAGCAGTGGAACGTTGAAGTCAATTTCAGTTCTGTGGGAGGACATCATATGAGAACTTACAAGCCTCTGAAGTACATTGGCAGCTGCCAGCATCTTTTGGGAACTGGTCCCAGAATAGTTTTTCAGATTTCATTTAACAAAACAAGTGGAAGGAAAACAACAGAAAGCCCCCAAAAGGCTTATCTCCACATCCCTGGTTAGTGAGACTGTGGGTCTAATGCCTTTGTCCAGGAATCTGGGCAGGGTGGCTAATCTCAAAGTGCATATTCTTTCTGTTGAAAACCAAAATGACTTCTGGTCACAACTCTCCCTGCTGCAGCTCTCAAAAGGGGTATCAAGTATTTGTGAAGAGGAGAAGGGTCTGTTGATGTAGACACATGGACGTTTGTGATTTCCATGTGAAGACCTGATCCCTTCTGTTTAACAATTTGAGAACTCTTACACTAATCTCAATTTCTCCATTCGGACTAAATCAAACTGCCAAGACAGACATAGAATCATAGAATGATAAGATTAGAAGGGACCTCAAGGATCATCTAGTTCCAACCCCCTGCCATAGGCAGGGACACCTCCCACTAGTACAGGTCACTCAAGGCTTCATCCAACCTGGCCTTGAACATCTCCAGGGAGGGAGCAGCCACAGCCTCCCTGGGCAACCTGTGCCAGTGTCTCACCACCCTCACTGGAAAGAACTTCCTCCTAACATCCAGTCTAAATCTCCCCTCTGCCAGTTTAAACCCATTGCCTCTTGTCCTGTTATTGCAAGACCTTGTCAATAGTCCCTCCCCATCCTTCCTGTAGGCCCCCATCAAATACTGGAAGGCTACTATAAGGTCTCCTCAAAGTCTTCTCTTCTCCAGGCTGCAGAGCCCCAACTCCCTCAGTCTATCCTCATAGGACAGACTCTCTTTACATTATTTATACTGGTGTCAGGAGTTCAGTGTGGACGTGTTCTCCTGTACTTTTCCAAGTAACATGTAAAAATACTTCATTAGTGGCAAACACCTTAAAGTATAGTTCCAGTCCTATAGAGGCACTTGAATCAGGAGAGAGCTCGAAATCCAAACGGTACTTCAAGGGAAACCTTTATTTCACCTCTCTTGTGTTTGAAAAAGAGATGAAGACTTAAATTTAGGGGTATGGTTCCTATTGTCTTAAAGTAAGAGAAGTTTTACATGAAGAACTTAAAACCCCCAGCAGTACAGTTCCAGTCTCACGATAGTTGCTACTGATGTACTGTTTTAATCATGCTGCTTCTGGAAGACCATGGCATAGCTAGAAATTATTTCGTTGTCTGATGGCCTTCATCTTTTTTTTCATCTGTTTTGCAGGCCATGGAATGATTACACCAATCAATGACCTACCTGGGATAGATACCTCCTCCTTTGTTAAAGGGGAAAAACTTACTCGTTGCAAGCTAGCCAGTTTGTATAGATTGGCTGACTTGTTTGGGTGGGCACATTTGCCAAATGCCTACATCACAGTAAGTATTTTAGGCAATAAAAAAAAAAAGATAATTTGCAGTCTTAACTGTTCATTAAAAGTAATTTTCCATCTCAGTAATAAAAAAAAAATTTAAAATACGCTGGTAATCCATTTTCTTCCTCCTTTGCAGGTGAGAGTAAGCAAAGAACATGACCATATTTTAATCATTCCAAGAGGTTTGTCCTTCTCAGAAGCTTCAGCTTCTAATTTGGTATGTGATTCACCTGCTGTATTAACTGGCAAGGCTCAACCTGTTTTCTGAAAGACTCCATAGCTGTTAAAAGGGATTTCTGAACTACAATCATAGAACTATCTGGAGATTGAGATTTTTTTTGGGGTTGTTTTGTTTTGTTTTTTCAATCTTTACCCACTAAATAAAAAGCTGATTAACTGTTTGGATACCACATCCTTTGTCCTCAGCTTTTCTTTTGGAGTTTAGCTTTGCTTTCTGTTCCTTTGTCTTCAGCTTCAATGTGGAGCAGACAAAGTTTTGTTTCCTCTGTGATGAAGCTCAGCAAATAGCCTCAGTGTAACAGCAACCTTCTATAACCTGACAATATGGTCATGCATATGAATTGACTTTGTAGGAGTGGTGTTAGCAGACTCAGCTCTTCCCTTTACAAGTGGGGAAATAAAGTTGTGTAATCTTCCCCAGGCACAACAAAGGAACTGAGTGAAGTTACAGATTGGCATTTAGGCAATGATGGTTGCAAGTCACACTTCTTTTGGTGCACAGCTTGCCATATGTTCTTCGTGTTAGTGTTTATCTGTGAAGAAGAAACTACCTCCAGATGAAAGGGTTAGCAGACTGAGGCTGATAGCATTACACCAGCAAACACAGAATCAAAATACAAACGTGAGACCAAGACCTGATATGACCCTGCTGTAGTATTGTGTTGATTGTGGAATGATTATTTCAACATTTCCATTAAACTGAAAATTCCCTGCCCACTTAATTCTCTTAACAGAAATTTCTCAGAGGCTGAATTTTCTTCAGAGAGGAATACATGTTGTATTAGGTCTCATCTTTATATCTTAGAATCATAGAATGGTAAGGTTGGAAGGGACCTCAAGGATCATCTAGTTCCAGCCCCCTGCCATAGGCAGGGACACCTCCCACTAGTACAACTCACTCAAGGCCTTGTCCAATGTGGCCTTGAACACCTCCAGGGAGGGAGCAGCCACAACCTCCCTGGGCAACCTGTGCCAGTGCCTCACCACCCTCACTGTAAAGAACTTCCTCCTCCTTCATCCGTGACTGGACTTCCAGCAGCTGTCCAGATCCTGGATAGCTGTATGGTTTATTGACACACAGATTCATGACCACTCTCTCTTTTTTTTTTTTTGGTGCCCTGAACCCTAAATATATGGGGGGGAAATTGGTACTCAGTAAAAAAGTGAGGGTAGTTATAGGTAATGGCAGTTGTTGCAAACTTTTTTGGTCTTATTCCTGTGTTTGATTTTTCCAGGTTAAAGTAAACATCCTAGGAGATGTAGTTGACCAGGGAAGTACAGCTCTAAGTATTGACAATGCAGGATTCAGTCCACATGTGGCCATCTATTCCACACGCCCTGACGTCAAATGTGTAATACACATACATACCCCTGCCACAGCAGCTGTAAGTATTCCTTCTAATGTGAAAAGTAAAAGGAAGCAACTTTAGTTTATCTTTATTATGAAATTAAAGCACATTTTTGAATCTGAATCACTGCTCACAGCAGTTCTGGTTTTGGTTGTAGCATTGGTTCCACACTGGTGAAGAGAGGTGTGAGGTTATTAAAGAAACAGAGAAAGAGGTCTGGACCACCACAGTGAAATGGATAGGAATAAACTGATGCTCAGGTGCAGTTAGACATGGATTGAGGAGGCTGTAAACTGTATAGCTAACACAGGCTTTATTTATAGCATCTTAGTTCACATAGCATGCTGTAATCATCCCAATTTGCATTATGCAACTCCATTTTTAGGTGGCTTCATTAGTAGTTATGTTCTACTTGGATTTACCTCACTGTTAAAAAGTCACAGTTAATGTAAATTTAAAAAAAAGAGGTTTGCAAAACAACGAGGTTTGCAAAACTTGTAAGAATTGTTTTGAGAGAAATTTGTATTATTTTATATAAATAAATATATCTTTGAATGCATGTATAATCATTCCTTGACTACAGACCAGAAATAAAGGTCTGGAAAACTTCTTTTGTATTAGGCTATTTTGGGGTTGGTTTGGTTTTTTTTTTTTCAGTTGTAAAGATGGGAAAGAAGAAAAATCTGTTAAGCAGGCTTATGTCAAGAATTAAACATCAATAAAAGCCACCAAAAATTAACTTAGTTGGGATAATTGGTCTTTTCCTATAATTATCTGTGCCTAAGTTGGATAGCAACAGCTCTGTCACCCTATTACAAACTAGATTAAGGCAGGAGAGGAAGTATTGATTGTTTCTAAGCTTTCACTGCGAAGAGTTTCTGTCTTCCAGCAAAGAAAGTACATTCTGCTGAGGCTGAGATGTGGGGCTTGAGAGTTTAATTTCTTTCCTAATTATTAGTGCTTCACCTTCTTCAAATAGGTTTCATCTATGAAATGTGGCATCCTTCCCATATCACAAGAGGCTCTGATTCTGGGAGATGTTGCTTATTACGACTACCAGGGGTCTCTTGATGAACAGGAAGAGAGAATTCAGCTTCAGAAGGTTCTTGGACCCAGTTGCAAGGTATTTAACCTCATTCAAGTTCTTTACAAGCTATTTTCATGCACTGTGCCAGTTTCTGCCATTTAACATTAGTGTCTTCATTTGCTAGGTATTAGTTTTGAGAAACCATGGCGTGGTAGCACTAGGAGAGACACTGGAAGAAGCATTCCACTATATTTTCAATGTGCAGCTGGCCTGTGAAACACAGGTAAGAGAGAATTTATTTGTATTTCATTTCAACCACTTCTGCTGCAGAGTTCATAGAATCATAGAATGATAAGGTTGGAAGGGACCTCAAGGATCATCTAATTCCAACCCCCAGACATAGGCAGGGATACCTCCCACTAGTACAACTCACTCAAGGCCTTGTCCAACCTGGCCTTGAACACCTCCAGGGAGGGAGCAGCCACAACCTCCCTGGGCAACCTGTGCCAGTGCCTCACCACCCTCACTGGAAAGAACTTCCTCCTAACATCCAGTCTAAATCTCCCCTCTGCCAGTTTAAACCCATTGCCCCTTGTCCTGGCATGGCAAGACCTTGTTGATAGTCCCTCCCCAGCCTTCCTGTAGGCCCCCTTCAGATACTGGAAGGCTACTTTAAGGTCTCCTGGAAGCCTTCTCTTCTGCAGGCTGCAGAGCCCCAACTCTCTCAGTCTGTCCTTATAGCAGAGTTGCTCCAGCCCTCTGATCGTCTTCGTGGCCTTCCTCTGGACCCACTCTAACAGTTCCATGTCCTTCCTGTGCTGGGGGCTCCAGAACTGCACACAGTACTCCAGGTGGGGTCTCCGAGATAGGAAGATCTCTAATTACAAAATTCTTGGGAGCTGTGGAATCCTGCAGTCATGTGCCAGGCCAAAGTCAGAGAAACTGGAATAACCAGAGAAACATAGAAGGAACAGCACAAACACTCTATCACTCTTCTTTGAAATGAGTGTTGGTGGTGTTCCACTCTGAAGGGTACAGGTTTTGTTCCGTGCTGTGGAGTGTGAGCTTCACACAGAGAGTCTGTTAGATACTAGATGTGATGTGACTTGCTGCATGTGGAAGTGTGACTTCAGATCTGTCAACAGCTCATTTATCAAAGCCGAGTGTTGTGGCTTCTCCCTATGATCACAAAGATTTGTAAAACCAAATAAACAGAAGGTCTTTGGAGCAGTGGCAGAGGGCAGCATATTTAAAGATGATTTCAGTCCCAGAATCAGTTGGTTTTGGTTTTTGTCTAACTTCAGCTACCTGCTTAGATTATTGATAACCCCTGGATAGCACAGAGAGACCACTGAATGTCCCCAGCTTCCGTAACTCTTAAATCTGTCCCTAGATTCTTCATTTTGCTCCTACTTGTTCTCCTGTGAATCCTGTCCTCCCAAGTAGCCATTAGGAGGTGCAAATGGCAGTCTTCCATTCCTTTCCTTGCCTCCTTTGCCCAGCCATTCGTTTCAAGTTCAATCACTCATTCATCTTGAAACTGATATTAAAAAAAAATTAGCCTAGTGATGCAGAAAAACCTTTTTAAGGTACTCTGAAAGCTACCCTTTGTGTTGACTCCTTTTAAAGTGCAATTATTAGTAGATATTATCATCCTTTTTCGTAAGAATCACTATTTTAGTACTTTTTTGCACAACACAAGACTAGCCTGAGAAATAGCTGCAGCAGCATAGGTTTGTTTCCCCTGTGAAGTGAATTCAGAAAATTAGAGAGTACAAAAAGGTTTGGGGTTTGGTTTTGTTTTTAATCTTGGTTTGATTTGTTGTGGGGCTTTTTTTTCCCCACAAATGAAATTCCCTTATTGATGTCTCTAGGTTCATGCATTAGCTGGAGCAGGTGGGGTAGACAATCTCCTAGTACTGGATCTGCAGAAGTTCAAGCCTTCCACACATGGAGTGGCAGCCACTGGAGGAGGTGGAGTTAATATGGCTTCACAACACAAGTGGAAAGTTGGGGAGCAAGAATTTGAAGCGCTCATGCGGATGCTGGACAACCTGGTGAGAGCACATTGATGGCATTGCCCATGCAGACTGGTTTGAGTTGTAGGAAGAGCTTCTGTAAAGCTAATTTTTTTTTTTCCCCCTCTGGTCTCTGAGTTTGAAAATGGAGAGTAATATTTTACTGTATGTGAAATATCTTCTTCTTAGCTTAGTTTTTATTCTATCAGTGTATCTCACTGTAGTATTCTGTCTTGGTAAAAAATTATATTTACAGACTCACAGAATGCCAGGTTGGAAAGGACTCCAAGGATCTGGTCCAACCTTACTAGGTGAAGGTGTAGTTGGAAGGAGCTGGCCCAGCACCCTGTCAAGCTGAGTCTTCAAACTGCCCAGTGTAGGGGAATCCACTGCTTCTCTTGGGAGATGATTCCAAGGTCTGACTGTTCTCGTGGGGAAACATTTTCTTTGGAGTCCAGTGGGAATCTCCCCATCACCCCTTGTCTTTTCCATGGGACTCCTTGTCAAAAGGGAATCTCCATCCTCCGGGTAGCCACCCGTTACGCTACCGTGCACAGGGTGAGTTAGATCTCACCACCATCCCAGCTCACAGGAGCTTCAGGACTTTCTATTTATCTCAAACTTAAAACTGACATCCAGGAATGTGAGTTCTCTCACATCTCAGGCAGAGTGACCAAGCAGTTTTCTAACCAACTTGTGGTTTTGCGTGGAGCACTAAAGGTGCACCTAAAACAGAATCTGAGACATGTCAGCACAGGATCTCAAAGCTATAGAACTTAAATTTCCTGTTTCAGAAACATGTTTGTTCTTTATAGTAGCTTAATAGTAAAAATAGATTTTCATCACCACCTAGTAAATAGACATGGCAGATCACCTCTGTATTTTATTATTAGGAAATATGCTGATCATTTATTTGTTTGAAATGTCCATCTCACTGCACTATGAATTCTGGAACAGCCTTCAATACAAACAGAGTGAGGAATGAGGGAGTGTCATGAACTATGGTGTGCTGTTGCTCAAGGCAGATAAATGTTCTCAGGTTATGACCTAGGTAGGTCATGAGCAGGAGGTCATTTGGTGGTCATGCACCCACAGGGGTGGGAGGAAGGTGAAGTGTGAGTGGGATCTTGTCCAATGGCTTCTGTACAGTCTCTTGCATGTTAATAGTGTGGATGGATGCTAGACAGCACCACAAACCTGCTCTCTGAAGAGCTCAGTGAACCTGTTTAATACATAAAGTCAGCACAAAAGTTCCATGAGTACTTCTGGGTACTATTTCCTGATTTATTTTAATTTTTTTTTTTTAAAAAAAATCATCTGGTTTTGTTTTTACCTCCTCCATAGGGATACAGAACTGGCTATGCCTACAGGCAACCATTAGTCAGGGAAAAACCCAGACATAAGAGTGACGTTGAAATCCCAGCCACTGTGACTGCTTTTTCCTTTGAAGATGATACAATCCCGCTTTCCCCCCTGAAATTCCTGGCTCAGAGGCAACAGAGGGAAAAGACAAGATGGTTGAACTCTCCAAACACATACTTGAAAGTTAATGTGCCTGAGGAATCCTGGAACGGAGAAACCAGTCCCAGGACTAAGATCACGGTAGGTAGATGTTTTAGACAGTGACACTACTTGAAAATAAATTACAGATACTTTATGTGAGGGAATCTTTAACAGGATTGGGAACTAAGTTTATCAAGCAAATAAAAATAGGCTTTGGGGAGCCTTAATGAGATTAATGATAAGAGGTCCCTCTGTTTGGGGAAGAGGGGCTTTATTGGAAAAGCAACAGTTTGTGATACAATTTAGCAATCGTTTCCCTTTTGTTACTTCTAAATCCTGAAGTGGAAAACGGTTTTTCTACTATCTACCATATCTTCTTGTGCTTTCAATTACCCACCAAACATAGTAAGGTTTTAGACCATGGTTTATTCTCTGCACGCATGCTTTAATTCATTTCTGACTGCCCCTTTCATGTTTGTGAGCCTCCTGAAAACAGACTCAGAGTCTGTCCATGCTCCTTCTTTTAATGATCAAGATTGTTTTCCTTCTCCTTCGGCTCACCCAGGTGCTTCCACTGTGTTTCCAGCCTGGAGAGTGGTGGCCCTAGCGAGGTTAGGAAGCCTGATGCTTGCTATAGGCTGTTGCATAGTACAACCGTAAAAGCGTTAGCGCCGCCTGCTGGCAGTCTGTGAGAGAAACATCCTCAGCAACTGACTCAAAACCCTGCTTAGAGGAGAAAAAAAGTGTGTGAAAAGGTTCTGGAGCTGGTGGATCTATATACCAGATCCTTTCTAAATATGCCTGCATTAGTGCACAGCTAGCACTGCCTTTTTCAGGAATGCATTCACAGAATCACAGAAACATTCAGGTTGGAAAAGACCCTCAGGATCACCAAGTCCAACCAATATCCCTGCTCTACAAGGTTCACTCTAAACCATATCCCCAAGCACCATATCCAGATGACCTTTAAACACACCCAGGGTTGCCGACACAACCACCTCCCTGGGCAGCCCATTCCAATGCCTGACCACTCTTGCTGTGAAAAAAAGAGTTCCTAATGTCCAGTCTAAACCTACCCAGTTGCAGCTTAAGGCCATTCCCTCTGGTTTTATCACTATTTACTTGTGAGAAGAGACTAGCAGCAACCTCTCCACAATGTCCTTTCAGGTAGCTAATTCCAGTATTTGCAACAGTAATGGTGATGATGCATGTTTGATGCAGCTGAAGTCCTCTTGGGCAAACACATAGACTTGGGATTATTTTGTGGGTGTTATGTGGAATTGAGAATAAAGTGAGAAAGTAATTTCTTTATTTCTCCTCTTCAGTAGTGAGACAATAGTGAGAATTGTTCCTCTGAGAATTGTTCCTCCCCATCATGCTGAGGTTTTTAGCTGCCTTTTTGGTTTTTTCTTTAAGTGGATGAAAGCTGATGACTCCTCCGTCAGTGGAGGAACACCGATCAAAATTGAAGATCCAAACCAATTTGTTCCTCTAAACACAAACCCAAGTGAAGTGTTGGAAAAGAGAAACAAGGTAAAATATGTAATGGAAAAAGAATGGTAACACTTTAAAAACAAATTATGTGTTGGAGTAATTACACAGCAGTAAAATGACATTTTCAAATGCTCTGCTTTTGCCAGGAAGTTTCTCACAGTGTATGTGGTTTTTGGCACTAAAAAGCAGGTATTTTTATGATACACATGAAGTGTGTAGATGCATGTGCTATATATATATATATTTATTATTTATATATATATAATTATATATATTTTTATATATATATATATAATTTTGAATGGAATAATTTGCTGATGGGCAAATATTAACTCTGGAAATGATAGATTGGAAATGGTAGTCCCTGCTATTTAACATTATATATTTAGTGGGTAATTAGATGTCACCATGAACCAAATTGCTCTGCATCATCTGTAAAATGATTCAACCTCAAACTCTAATCTTACCTTGTTCTGTATTAATTTTCCTAGCATTAAGTTGAGGTTTCTGTGGTCCAGTCTTGCTTTTCAGTCACAACCAAAAAAAAAAAAAAAAAAAAA
>VWZE01015202.1:294534-314909 GCA_013396675.1 Eubucco bourcierii
TGTGTAAGAGAAAGTTTTATTTGGAATTACACAAAATGTCTAAAGAATTCCATTCTTCGATAACTTTTTTGCCAAATATTCCATTTTAGCAAAATATAATTTTTGAAGACTTCTTTTTTTATTCTATCAGTTTGAGGGGGTGGGGTGGGGGGAGGGAAACCCTTATTTTTCAAGAGAAGGGGATTTTATACACTTAACATTGATAATTTAGTTTAACTGGCGAAACAAACAGAAAGATTTTATATGTTCAAATGTTTGTATACCGCTCAGTATAAAAGGTATTATAAGCATGTGAATCAAGCATTTAATAGTAGAGTGTATTTAAGAATGCTTGGTTTAGAGTATACTTAAATATAATTCAAGAATCCAGGGACTTTCCAGTGAGGGTGGTGAGGCACTGGAACAGGTTGCCCAGGGATGTCGTGGATGCTCCATCCCTGGAGGTGTTCAAGGCCAGGTTGGACGAGGCCTTGAGTAACCTGTACTAGTGGGAGGTGTCCCTGCCTATGGCAGGGGGTTGGAACTAGATGATCCTTGAGGTCCCTTCCAACCTTACCATTCTATGGCTTAGAAATCAAAGGATAAAGGCATCTAAAAATGGAACTGGATTCACGTTTGAAAATTACATGTGGGTTATTTTTGTGGTGTTTTTTTTTCCTTCTTCTCTCTTTCTCTCTCTCTCTTGTGGTATCGCTAACGAATGAAGAAAAAAAATAATAATCTCTTAACATAACCAAATGAAGGAAACAAAACTGTTAAAAGGGAAAGTGAAATAGTAAGAAAATAGGAAGAGATAAAGAAAGTAAAAGTTTGGTGATTTTTTTTTTTTTTTTAAAGTATACGATGAGGAATATTTGTATCGACTCAGCAGAGCACCATTTCCATGTTAGACGTTTGGAATCGTTTGTCTGGATTCATGCAGAGCGCAACACGTTGGCTCTGTGCTTCGCTTCCACTTTGGGTTGTAAAAAAAGGGTCTCCTTGAGTCTGTGTTGTCCTTTGGATGAACCCAGAGCAAACCAGAGCCTAGTGCCATGGGTAAGGGTGGTACAGCCGCTTACTCGTTTTTACTGAGCTTGTCATTTTAGTCCTTTGACCGTGTTGTAAATACGAACTAAGCATAGGAGCTAACTTAGGGTTTTCCTTCGCCACGTCGAATAGTCTGTAAATCACCATCGCGTTTTTAAAGATCCATGTGAGTCCTAAACTGCCAGTTTGAACTATTCCACCACATATAATCATTAAGTATGGCTGGAGAGTGGTTTGGCATGCAAAAACAAAAAAAAAAAATTAAAATTATTAATTAAAAAAATGTTGATTATAGCATGTTCAGGGGGCTGGTTAGCTTTGACTGTGTTCAGTGTTGATGTCAGAATGGATCCTGGAAAAACAATTTCCTAGCTGTCACTAAATACTGGAATCAGTGTTTTTTTTAATCATAGTGGAACCTCTCAGTTGCTTAACTTTGTTGTTTTGTTTTGTTGTGGTTTTGGTTTTTTTTTCTATAATGTTCTACATTATTTGTGTTGTATTACACCATCTGTAGAAACAGTAACCTGTGAACTCTTGCTTTTCATAACTTTTTAAAGAATATGTCTAAAAATGAATGCCATGTGCATAAATATTTTTTAAAATGCAACCATGAACTATTTGCACCTTTTTTTTTCTCTTTTTTTTGCTTTTTATTTTTTCCTTCCTTTCTTTTTTTTTTTTTTGCTAATGCCTCTATTTACTTGCTTTGGCATACAGAATGAGCCAGCCAACTCTTGTGTCCTGTGGAAAACAAAACAAACAAACAAACAAAAATATATATATATATAAATGTTATCTGAAAATTGCTCATAGATGTAATGCTAATTAATGTTAAAAATCACGCAAATAAACAGTATTTTAAATAGAAGGGTTTTTGTATGGCAGCCTTTTGTGCACGGAGATCTTACAGAGTCGCAGAAACACTCGGGTTGGAAAAGACCCTCAGGGTCACCCAAGTCCAACCAATATCCCTACTCTACAAGGTCCACCTCAAGCACCACATCCAAACAACCTTTAAACACATCCAAGGTCGGTGACTCCACCACCTCCCTGGGCACCCCATTCCAATGCTTGACTGCTCTTGCTGGGAAAAAATGTTTCCTAACCTCCACTCTAATCCTACCTAATTGCAGCTTCAGGCCGTACCCTCTCATTCTATCATGATATACCTCTAAGAAGAGATCAGCACCAATCTCTCCACAAGGTCCTTTCAGGTAGCTGTAGACAGCAATGAGGTCTCCCCTCAGCCTCCTCTTTTTCAAACTAACCATCCCCGGCTCACTCACTCACTCCTTGTAAGATTTATCCTCCTGGCCCTTCCCCAGCTTTGTTGTCCTCCTCTGCACTCACTCCAGCACCTCCACATCCCTCTTTGTAAGGAGGTGCCCAAAAATGAACAATACAGACAATACTCAAGGCGTGGCCTCACCAGAGCCGAGTATGAGGGGACAGTCACCTCCCTACTGTGTTTATGTCTCTTGCTAGTTGAGAATCACTGAATGTTAGGGGTTGGAAGGGACCTTGAAGGATCATCCAGTCCAACCCCTCTGCCAAAGTATGATCACCTGTTACAGATCACACAGGAATGCATCCAGGTGGGTTTTGACTATCTCCAGAGAGGCAGACTCCACAACCCACCCCGGGCAGCCTGTTCCAGTGTTCTGTCATCCTCACAGGGAAAAAGTTTTCCTCAGATTTCCATGGAACTTCCTATGCCTCAGCTTCCACCCATTGTCCCTTGTCCTGTCATTGGGTATCACCAAGCAGAGCCTGGCTCCATCCTCTTGGTGCTCACCCTTTACATTTTATAAATACGAATGAGGTCCCCCCTCAGTCTCCTCTTCAAGCTAAAGAGCTCCAGCTCCCTCAGTCTGTCCTCCATAAGGAAGATGTTCCACTCCCTTAATGCTTTGTTATGCACATTGCTTCTCAAAAATTTATTCTCAAGTTGACTTCTGGTGCTTATTCTGAAAGCTTTGCAAGAAAGTAGTCTGATTTGATTAGGAAACACTTGTTTGCTCTGTCACAGATCCTGGAGATGAAAGAGGACAAGCCTGGGGTAAAATACACAGTGTTGTCAGGTAGCTGTTTTGAACCCTAATGAGTTTGTGCTGCAGGCTCTCCTCTCCTGGGCCATGATTCATAGAACCACAGAATGGTCTGAGTTGGAAGGGACCTGCGAAGGTTGCCTAGCCCAAACCCCTCTGCAGTCATCAGGAGCATCCTCAGCTAGATCAGGCTGCCCAGAGCCTTGTCATACTCACTGATTATCTTCAGGGATGGGGTCACAACCACCTCCCTGGGCATCCTGTTCCAGTGCTCCACTACCCTCACAGTAGAGAACCTGTTGCTAATATCTAATCTAATTCCCATCTTCTTGGTCTGCATCTCATGTTCTGCAGCATGGGTTTGTGTATGACTGTTTGAGACTTAGGACTCAAGTGGTTTAAGTGTTGTGTAAGCACACAACATGGAGATAGCTTCTGGAAATTACCCTTTCCCCCCCTAATGTTAATGCAAACAAAGGGGTTTTTATAGGGAATGGGTTTTAATGCAAAGTTATTCCAAGACATCTATCCTGTGCTCTGCTGGCATATGGTATAACTCCGAGTCTCTGAGGCTGCAGAAGTTGCAGTGTTATGTTTTCATAGCTGTATCAGCTCTGTGAAGTGTCTTTAAGGACTTCAGCAAATGTTTCTTTTCATTGTCTTTCCACAAATCAGCCTTTTGTTTACAAGGAAGCCAAAATCCAGCCCTCTGAGTCTGGCGACAGTTTCATGAACTCAGTCCCCATGTGTGAGGATAGTTTTGGTTTAGCCTTCTAAGTAACTCTTAACTAAGACTCAAGTAACTTTCTTACTGTCATTCATCTCCAGGAACATCTACAGCCTGCTTAGTGCTGCAGTAGCATGAAAGCAGATGCTGCATCAACACAGAGGAGCTTGCACTGTAAGGCTAAGTGCATCTCTTTAGTCTCAAGATTCTACAAACCACAACAGACCCTTCTTTTTCACTTGGATCTTACCTTTTCACAGGGTTAAAATAAGGATTGGAGATTATTTCCATGCTTTGGTTTGTAGAAAGTGGATAACAAGCATAACATACATTAAGGCTTAAATCTTGGGAAGTAGGAGCCCTTGAGAGAGAAAAGCAGCTCAACATGGATCATTGGGATGTCAGGAAATAATTACTGCTATCAGGATAGTTAACCCCAGAAAGCAGTGCAGAGAAGCAGCAGTGTATACTGCGAGGAGTTGCACCCAAGAACCTTAAAGAAAAGCAAAGCATTGGAGTTGTGCAGCGTTCTAACCCACCTCCGTCTCTGTATGGCCATACTAAAGTCTGTACTGTGACCTGGGTGATCACCTGCTGCCTTCTTTACACCTGGTCTGGAGGTAAGTGTTACACAGCAAACCAGATTTTGCTTGTTTTAGCAAAAACTGCAGAACGAGAGGCGCTTTAGGTCAGGTTTCACATGCTGTAGGAAGTCAGGATCATGCCATAGTGAAGGCTGCAATAAGCCATTTTGACCAATATTTTCCTGCTTTGCCTGCTGAGTTACTGTACACAGCTGAGCGTGTAGCATGAGCAGCTGCTCTCTCTGGTTCTCAGTAGTTGAGGATTTTCAGTTTTTCTAGAAGTACTCTTTACAAAACTGAATTTTCAGTATTTCAGCCCATGGAGATTTCTTCAGTATGGTGTACTGCTAAGTAGCCAAGGACAGAAAGAAAGGGCTGCTGAGTTCCAGCATTCAGGGCACGTGGGGCTGATGGAGACTTCTGACGTGGCACTGACGTTCCTCCCCTCCCTTCCTGCAGACTGGCAGGGAGACGCATCCCCTCACCCAGAGGGCTGTTGCATGGGTTGGCATTTGCTCTTTCAGAGGCTGTTTGGGATCCAGTATGTTAAATGAGGTGGAGGACTCATTGAAAAGCACTAATTAGAAACCGCCTGGAGACGGGCACAGAGGCAGCTGGAGTGCAGTCAGCCTGTCTGTGGGCATTGCCATGTGTACAGCTCAAATGGTGCAAGCAGCCCAGCAGGGAAGGCCCAGGAGGGTGTTCAGTGGAGATGGGCACTTCTGACATTTTAGCTTCACAGAGACTTTGGAAACTCCTATTTTTAGAATCCTGCAGATTAGCCAAACTTGCACAGGCTCTTAGAGGAGTAGCAGGAAGCCCATCCCTGATACTGAGGTTGCTGAGCCCTTTGCCTCAGTTTCTACTCTCAGCTGCAAGGCCAGCAGCAGCTTCGGTTTCTATGAGGAAAGTTTGCCAGGATATAATGTAGAAACCCTTTGTGTTTTTCTGCAGACACCTTCTGTGGAAGCCAGGCACTTTTCGCTTGGGCCAGCATACCTCATGGAAAGTTTCGGTCAAGTTTTGATCAACACGTTGGCAAACAGAACATAAGCCTGATGATGAGAACTGGAGAGCTAACCTGGTCGCAGCCTGTGCCTCCAGCTCCGTTCATGCAACCCCAGCGACTCCTGCCTTAGCCCTGTAGGGTTTGAACCCTTTAAACACAGCGGTGGGAGCTACACAGGGCAGTCATGCTGAACCAGAGGGGTTAGCGAACATATTTCCTTGGATGCGTTCTCTGGCGTTTTGTTTGTCTGCGGTGGTCAATGTAAATGCAAGAGTGAAGTCATGGTTGAGCGGCTTCAGCCGAACACAGCCTTTGAAAGGTGAAAATTCCAGCGGCCTTTAGATGGCATCAGACGTTCACGTTTGCTGCCTTCGCTTTCTGCAGTCAGAAAGCCATCATCAAAGCGCTTGCAAACGACGTCTTTTGGTGGAGGTTTTTGTGGGTTTTATTCCCTTTCCAGCGCAGCGAGATGAAAAGCAGACATCTGGCTGTCAGACTCACTTTCTTTATCGATTCGTTTCAAACTCCAGTGGGCTTTGGCTAGGAGGCAAGACTCCTCCGCTCCCCTTTCCTTCTTGTTTCACTTCTAAACTTCCTCCACTGAGCAGAAGAATATTCTTATGTTCCAAATGTTCTCTATGACAAGCTTACCCAGAGGCCAGAGGGTCTTGGCGTTCCTGGGTGGTTTGGGCAGAAGTGGCAGGAGCTCCTGGTGCAGGGCAAACAGAGCCAAGAAGTAGCAGAACTTCGGATGTATTATAGAATCATAGAATGGTAAGGTTGGAAGGGACCTCAAGGATCATCTAGTTCCAACCCCCTGCCATAGGCAGGGACACCTCCCACTAGTACAGGTTACTCAAGGCCTCATCCAATCTGGCCTTGAACACATCCAGGGAGGGAGCATCCACAACCTCCCTGGGCAACAGGTATTGGGGTCAGGGCAGAGCCTTGCTGATCTCCCCCAGGGATGAGCTGCGGGTGTGTGAATGAAGAAGCAGAAGTCAGAGCAGCTGTGGCTCTAGGAAGGGTCTACAGTGAAGAAAATCATTTAAAATAGAAAAAAACCTGCTGCTTTGGAAGCTCAAACAGAGAGTTTGGACATTTGTACTGAATTTGTGCAAGCCTTTAGAAGAGTATGGCTTTCTTTGGCACTGCCAACCCTTTGGTTACTCCTTCCTCTTCAGCTGATAAATTCTGCTCAAGGCACAGTTTGGAATCTCAGTCTGAACTGCACTTTGTTGAATACTGAAGGCGAGGTCTCTTGAAGCAGTGCTTGCCCTCTTCTGTGCTATTCCTTGAGGGTCATCCTTTTGGCTCTGTTGTAAACGAGGTATGGGGCAAGTTGGACTTGCAGTATGATTTGTTACAGTTGTTTTTCTGTGTTGGTCAAACTTTAGAAGGGAAAGACTTAGCTGTTTGTATTGTTAACTGCTGGGCATGGAAAATTGTGGTTGGGAGTGTGCTGGGTAAGGAAGAGGGCTGGATGGGGAGAGAGATATTGGTCAAAGGGACAGGTGCTCTGAGTTGTTTCCAAGAGCCAAAAAAGGCATGTTTGTCTTTTTTGAAAAGTGAAGATGTTGTCAGCGTGTTATTTACTCAGGATCTGCTCGTAAATAAATTAAGCACATAAAGGAAACCTGATGGCTGGAAGCATCTGGAGCCCATGTTTAGCAGAACTTCCTTTTTGGTCTGTTTTGCTTGACTTTTCTAGTTTCTTCTGCCTATCTCTGATCAACATTTGTACTGGCTTGAACCTGGGGAGAGAATGCCAAAGGCTCAAGCTCCTATGAGACAGACTAGAGGCATTTTCCCTTCTTATGCTAAGGTGTGACATTGGCACATTGTGCAGATCCTCAGCTTTAAATCAAGTTGTGCTGTGCCACAGGCCTGATGCTGTGGGCTGGACAAGGAATCTGCGTGGCCTTGTTCTGGCACAGTCTCAGGCTGCATTTCACACAGGATATGACCATGCAACAGGGTAAGTGCCTGGGGTCACTGTCACAGCCTGTGAAGACACGTGGCCCAGAGGAGCACATGCTCTCCAGCATCAGTGGGTGCAGCCCCTGTGTGCAGCTTTCCTCCTGTCTTCTGCTGAAGGTCTGGCCAGCACAGAGGAGCATTGCTCTGGGGTCCAGGTGAGTAGAGGCTGTACCCCTCTTGGTGTACTGCATCTGCTTGGCCACCCTAAGTAGTGGTTGAACCCTGTTTGTGACCAAAGGGGCCTCAGCAGCTGAGGTCCATCTGAAGCCAACACTGCTCCTCACCCTGCAGGTCCCTTTGCTGCCAGCAGCTATTGTTTTATTTTAAGGTTAGTTATATTAAGTGGAGAGGGAGAGAGTAAAGTTTGGCAGCCAGCAAATGTGGCGTTGAGCTTCACTGTCCTGCCTGCCCTGCCAGCTGTGCCAGGTTGCCTGGGCTCCGGGAGACGTGTGTCAGCTCTGCTGGCAACCCCACAGTCCAGAGCAATGGAAATGGGCCAAACCCTGCTGCCAGGCTGGCGTGGCACTTGCCTGTCTGCAGGGTGCTCCCAGTGCCCATGCTGTGGGGCTGTTCTCTGCTTTTGGGGACTTTTTTACTATTATTTTTTTCCTTCCTGTCTTCTCCAGCTGAAACAGCTAAGTGAAAAATGTCTTCCTTTATAGTTCTGTGAGAATGGCTGCAATGCAAAAGTGGGGGGAAATCAATTAGGGGCTAATGTGGCTGCTGGAGGGAACATAAAGGCTTCCCACTGCAGTTGTGCAAGGCTGGTGGTACAGTGCTTCCCCTGTAAGTTGTCCCTTTGGTCTGACTCTGCCTTTTTTTTTTTTTCTTTTTCTTTTTTTTAATCATGAAAATGCTGCCAGGCTTTCTGCAAAGTGATTCACATGCTGGTGTGGCAGTCAAGGACTGGTGCTCAGGGCCAGATCCTGAAGATCCTCTGCCAGCCCTCCAGAGCTGGGATGTTTGCATGGCAGAGCTGAGAGCTGTGCTGAGCTCCGGCTTCACCAAACAGTGAAGATCTTTCTTCACTCCCATGTTTTAAGAGCTCTAAGCTACTCCTGCATTTAAATTTTGGTGCAGGAATGGTTGTGCTCTGTGTTGGGTAATGTTTTGCCCAACTCCTGGGGGAGCTTTTATTTTGTTTTGGAACGCTTTAGGAGCAGGGAAGGGAGATGTGCTGGCTTCAGCTGCACACAGAGGCAAGCACCTCACCTGGAAATACTTGCTGTAGCTGGCCCACAGCTACCATTACCACCCCTCCTGGCATTGTGTCCTTGTCTTCCACATTTGGGAGGAGTGTTTGCTCTGAGTCCCAGGAGGGATGATGGAGGGAAGTGAGCAGAAATTGACTTGAAAAGTTTCAACACAGCTGCCCAGCACCTCTCCTTCCCTGGCTGGAGGAGCCAGGGACTGCTGAAGGCCATTCCCAGGACTACTCATCTCTAGAGGAAGATATCCGATATCCACTATCCACCAGGGCCAAAGAATCCTTCACCTTTCTGTCTTGCCTTCTTTAGTGTCAAAATTTCCTGGTGACTTTCCTTTTGCATTTGCAGCAGCAGCTTGGTAGGGTTGCCTGTATCTGGATGCTGCTGTAGCTTTTGCAAAGTTTTGATTTGAGAATGTTATTTGCAAAACCAACACCTGTACTCTAGGTTATCAGGCCAGTGAGTTCAACTCTGTAAGGAATAACTGCAATTTCTGAGGTGCTGGCATTGTCCCAAGCAAGGCTTTGAGCAGGAGCCTTCTGCTACCCAGCAGATGCTGCTGGCTGTGCTTCTGTGGACCTTTGGCACACCAGTTGCTGCCTGCTCTCTGACCTCTTCACCAAGCTCAGCACTCATCCCTCTCATCCCAAAGGTACAGAAAGTCCAAACGTTGCCTAAATTGAGGTGTTCGAATTAACAGCCTGATTTGTCTCCAGGGGCAAGGTACAGAAGAGCAAGTTGTTCAGCCCTTGGCTTGCTGTATCAAAAGCCCCTTGAGCTGCAAGTGGAAGAGCAGTCTCCAAAAACCAGGAGCACAGCAACTGGCTGTTGTGCTTGAGGGCCTTCTGAGGGTTGAGTTATCTGCTGCTCATCTTAGCAGCTGAGCACCTTCCTCTCCTTTGTTGGCCTGACAGCAGGGGAAATGAGGAGGTTGCTACAGATGTCTGCTTTTCTGTGTCAGAGGTGTTGAGAGCAGTTAATTGACCCTTAGTGAACATGTCTTCATGTTAAGGATCTCTCAGTGTTAATGGTGGTGTAAGAACCTGCCCAGCATGTCTCACATACTGGCACTTGGTGTAATGGAAGTAAGGTTTGGGAATGCTTTGAGTCCCCATGCCAGCAGGTACATGGTGTGGTAAAGCAGCTAGTGGGACATCATAGAATCATTGAATGGTAGGGTTGGAAATTACCTCAAAGATCATCTAGTTCCAAGCCCCTGCCATAGGCAGGGACACCTCCCACTAGGACAGGGCACTCAAGGCCTCGTCCAACCTGGCCTTAAACACTTCCAGAGAGGAAGCAGCCACAACCTCCCTGGGCAACCTGTTCCAGTGCCTCACCACCCTCACTGGAAAGAACTTCCTCCTAACATCCAGTCTAAATCTCCCCTCTGCCACTTTAAACCCATTGCCCCTTGTCCTATCATTGCAAGACCTTGTCAATAGTCCCTCCCCAGCCCTCCTGTAGGCCCCCTTCAGATACTGGAAGGCTACTATCAGGTCTCCTCAAAGCCTTCTCTTCTCCAGGCTGCAGAGCCCCAACTCTCTCAGCCTGTCCTCATGGGAAAGCTGCTCCAGCCCTCTGATCATCTTCATGGCCTCCTCTGGACCCGCTCCAACACTTCCATGTCCTTTGCATGTCCCTCGCATCACCTCACTCTGTTTCCCTCTGAATAATTTAACAACTGGATAAGAGAGGTTCTGCAAACTTTGAAAACTTCATTAGCTCGTGTAAGCTCAGACCCAAGCCCTGCCTGCCTGTAAAGACAGCTTGCTTTTAAAACACTTGCTGTGAAGAACTCCAGCTCTAAGCTGGGGCAGCAGGATAGGTTTGCCTTTCTACCGCTCTGTTTCCTGCATGGCAGAAGCCACCGCTGTGCCCCCCTACATGCTGAGGTGCTATCTGCCTGATGCCTACCTGGGCATGAACCTCTGCTCATTGAGGCATCAGAGTCCAGACATGGAGCTTGAGTAAGAGTGCCTTGAGAAAGCTGGAAAATAAAAGCATTTAGCCTGTGCATCAGCCACATAAGCAATTGCATGGTATCTCCCTGTCAGCAACACCAGGCACATGGATTCATTCTTGCCTTTCCCACACCAAAAGTTTCTAGCCTGAAGCCCTGATGGGTCATGAAATGGAGGACATTTGCCATGCTGCTTGTTGTGTGTCATCTGCTAGGTGAAAAAGGGAAGGCAGTACAGCAGGTGAGGCTTTCTCTGCACAGCTTTCATAGATGAAGTTGTCTTTGGGGTCTGCAGTACAAGCAACCAGTGCAGAGGGATTTGTGGGCCAAGCAGGAGCCTGGCAGAGTGGGGAGTACAAACACAGCCTGGGCTCTGTAATATCACCTGGGTGTTGTAGCAGTACAGATATGTACTTGGCAGGTGCTGCACTGGACCCCTTGAGATTATTTCCCGAGTTACACCTCTGCTGGGTGCCAAAAATTACCTACAAAGATGATGCAAATGCACTGCAGCAGCTGCTGCTAGACACAGAATCACACGGAATGGCAAGGGCTGGAAGGTACCTCAAAAGCTCATCCAGTCCAACCCCTCTGCCAGAGCAGGATCACCTGTACCACATCACACAGGAACATGTCCAGGTGGGTTTTGAATATCACCAGATAGGGAGACAGAGCTGCTGTTATCCAGAGTGTTTTGCTCTTAGATGGTGGGACACTTCTAGCCCTAATTTTTCTTTAGGTGAATGGCCAACATGGAAAAGTTGGCTCTCAAATGCACTCAGCAGTTTGGGAACCTGGGGCAATAGTTCCCTTCCCCAAATACCAGCTATCAATTTATTCCAGTGAATGCATGCATCATTTTCTCTTTAGCAGGCAACAGCAATGTGTTTTCAGCACTTGCTCTTTTCCATCTGGCTAGACAACTCTCTCAAACACCAATGCCTATAATTACTTATATATTTGTATGTGTGTGTGTGTATATATATATATACATATTACACATGCTAATTGTATCTGCAGAGGTATGAAATCATTAAATCATTTATCATGCCTGGCTTCAGTTTTATTTTAAAGCTGCTAAGAGTCAACATTCAGCCAGCATTAGAAGTCTGTTGTATAAATAAGTGGAGTTTATTTAGGTGTATTCAGTCATGTTTACATCTAATAAGTAACCACATCCATTTAAGCATGGTTGGTATGTCACCTAAGTATGATCATTCACCTTCAGCTGGAGCATGTGGTCCTTCCTGGGTATATTTAATGGGGCCAGCTTCACAAATTACCTGGAAGAGGCAAGCCAGGCAGATTTCTCTCTTCCATGATCTGGGTTATGGAAGAATATTTGATTATTGAAGTGATTCTTTTATATATGAAGCATCAGATACTTTGGGCTGATTTACTTCATTGGCTGGATTTCTGCCTCTCCAGTTGCTTTATTGTACTAAAGATGCCTTGAATACCTTCTTGGGGCAAGGATGCAGGCACTATGTCACTGTCACCTGGACTGTCCTCCCACCAGCATCCTCATGCCTGTGGGTCTGGTGAGGACACCTGCAGTAAGAGCCACTCCCTGGGGGCAGCTGAGCCTGTGACCAATACTTCAAGAGGTAAGTGGCCTGTCCCTTCATCTGAAATGTGCTTTGTTCAAACAAGGGATCACAAGGGGAAATATCCTTGGTAGTTTTCTTACATTGGGTGTTTTGGGCTTGAATTGAAAGCAATGTACACTGAACACATTCAAAAAGCTTTTTGCTTTTCCTTTCAGCCTCTTCCTCCAATTTCAACAACATAGGTGCTGGTGTGAACAACCACAGCATGTTGTGCAGGGCAGAGAGAGGCATCCAGCCTGGCTGGAGAGATCAGCATGTTTTACACAGGGGATCAGCACCTTTATCTGTGTGAAAATAATCTTATCTGAGCCTTTGGCCCATGGATGGTTTGTGCAAGCAGGTCAAAGGTTCCCCTGGAGGAACTGGGTTCCCAGGCAGCACCTCCAGCCCCCTTGAACCCCACATCAGCATGGGACAGCTTGCCAAGGTTCATCATGTACTACAAACTCCTTTCTGGGGTCATTCTCCCCCTGGACTCTGCACTGGTTAGGCCACACCTTGAGTACTGTGTCCAGTTCTGGGCCCCTCAATTTAAGAAGGACATTGAGGTACTTGAGTGTGTCCAGAGAAGGGTAACGAGGCTGATGAGAGGCCTCGAGCACAGCCCTATGAAGAGAGGCTGAGGGAGCTGGGATTGTTTAGCCTGGAGAAGACAAAGCTCAGGGGGGACCTTATCGCTGTCTACAACTACCTGAAGGGTGGTTGCAGCCAGGGGGAGGCTACCTTCTTCTCTCAGGCAACCAATGACAGAACAAGAGGACACCGTCTCAGGCTGTGCCAGGGGAAGTTTAGGCTGGAGGTGAGGAGAAAGTTCTTGAGTGTGAGAGAGTCCTTGGCTACTGGAATGGGCTGCCCAGGGAGGTGGTGGAGTCACCATCCCTGGAGGTGTTCAAGGCCAGTTTGGACGTGGCACTAGTCTTGAGGTCTGGGGTAATGGGTTGGACTTGATGATCTTTGAGGTCTCTTCCACCCTTGGTGATACTGTGATGCTGTGATTTTGGCAGTCCAACACTGTTGCATTAACCCCCAGAGAGAGCAGGATTTGGCCTTTAATCCCAGTGCACCCTTGGTGCTGCCCCCCAAAGTGGGGATATGTTGCTTCCTCCAGAACAGTCCCTGCTCTCATTTAGCTGTAATCAGGGCTCTCAGTATTGCTGATTTACTAGACACTCAAAAAACCCATTCACTTTGAGAGATCAATATTACATGAAAGAGGCAAAGTAGTGTCTGGGTGAATGGAAATGCAGTGCTGCACTCCCTCGGCAGCCCAGCAGTGCCCGACACCGAGCAGAGGACGTTCAGGAAATAGGGGACACATTTGCAATGCAGAGGCACACCAAGCCTGCAGAGGGGACAGGCTCACATAACCTCATCTCTGTGGGTCAATAAATTAGGTGGCTCTTTGCAGTGGCAAGATCATCAAATGTTGTTATGTTTTAACACGAACTTGTCATCCTGAGCATCTTTAGTGCTTTGACTTTCATTCCTAATGAAATAAGGAGATGCTGTGAGAGGCAGTTCCAAGCCCTCCTCCTGCTTAGCTGGGCAGGGAAATTATGTTCCTCTCTGGGAGCTGCTCTGTTCCTAGGTAAGTGCTTGAAGGAGAGTCTGCTAATTATTCCTGCATGAAGATCCCAACTCCAGCAATCTTAAAGGAAAAGTGGTTCTTGTCATAATTAAATAACTGAGCAGAAGTCTGAGATTTGCAGTAGAGCTGTTGGGAACAGCTGAACCTCCCATATTGTGCAGTTGCTGCCAGGACACTGTGCGAGTGGGGTGCAGTCCTGGATACCCCAAGATGGAGCAGGATGGCTGGAGAAGTGTTAGAGCAAGTGTGCCCAGGTCCCATCACTGTCATCTCTTGGCTGGTAAGGATTCTGAAGGCAAGACTTATCACTGGAGGAGCACTGGACACACTGCTGTCCTTTCTGAGCTGCTCTGGGGCAAGGGCAGGTAGAACTAACCAATTTTTAATTGGGTTTTAAAAGGCCAAATTCCTAATGTCCGTGGGCCAGTGATAAGCTCTTCCCCTGCCAGATGAGCTGCAAAAGCTGCTCTGCCTGCCCTAACACCCAAGTTTTTATAGCCCACAAATGGCTTAACACCTAGAAAATTTAGGTTAAATGGGGCATAGTCCCACAAAGAGAAAGAAAAAGGTCTGGTGCGTGCAGAGTACTGGCCCTGTCAGCTTGTGCCCAACCCAAGGATTAAATAGGTTTTGCTGCATGATGCCAGGCAGGCTCTTTAAGGAACACATGCACACGTGTGCCACTTTTGACAGCTGCCTCTAATGTGATAAATGTGATTACGAATTGATTTTAGGATTAGATTTTGTAACTCCACCAGTCCTAAAGGAATGACAGTACCTCTTAGCTCCTGTGTTAACCACAGTGCTGCCAGAGCTGTGACCAGGGGCCTGGGATGGCTGCTTCAGTGCTCCAGCAGCTGGGAAGGATGCTCTTGCCTCACTGGAGATCCATTATTGGGATCTGGGGTAGGGTGATGCCCGGCGCTGCACATGCAAGGCAGCAGGGATAATGTCAAGTTCCTGACAGCTGCTTTCAATCCATTGCCCTTCCACTGGCGAGGGGTCCATGCTCTGTCTCTGTCAGTTTTCTTGCCAGTCTGGTTAATTCTACACCATCCTCAAATTCATCCAACTGCAATGGTCAGAGTGTTTCACATGCAGAGGAAAAATCAGAGTGTGTGTTTGTGGGGGTGGGTGTATACATGTGTGTGGTGTACCTGTGTGTGTGTAACGAAGCTTCTAAAGTTCTCAGCAAAAACATCTGCAGTATTTTCATTTCATCTTTTCCTGGACTGCTCCCTTCCTCAGCCACCTCTGCTGGGGGAGGGGAAATACTCATGAAAATGTCATTAAAAACACAAACAAACAACCCCCCCAAAAAAACAACCACCAAACAAACAACTACAAAAAACACACCACAGAATATTTTTAAAGGAAGAAGAATTTCCCTGTTATGCAGCTTTAAACCTTTCTGTGAATCTATGATTATGTGTTTACAATTGCCCAGGGCAGCTGCAGCCACGAACTTTCTTTGCAGGGCTCTTATCAATGCACTCAGCTTTACCTCGTGGCTCACTGATTTACCGGGTTCTAGCTGTGCCACTCTTGCCCCTAAAGCCAAGTCTAGACCTGACACCACCAGTCCCCCTGCAGGGGCCAGGTCAGAGGGCTCAACTTCAGCACCTCCTTTGTCTCCTGTTCGAGGGCGGAACAGCAGTGAGGAGAGCACAGGGAGAGACATTTCCAGCCAGCGAGCAGAAGCAAGGTTTGCTGATCCATCTCCTGCTCTGAAACACGCTCAGGGCTGCTGCTGCTGCACGGGACCAACCCTGCCTGGCTGATGGGTGCTGCCTTCCTGGAGCCCTCCAGGATCCCCCTGCTGAGTGTTCTGCCGAGGAGCCTTCCCAGCGGTAGATGGACCCGGACTCCTTTTCCACTTCTGGGTGGGATAAGAAACACCCACTCCATTGTTCGTGGTAGTCTTCTAGGAGTTTATAAATAAACCCTATTTCCCTGCTGGCTTTGTGCTGTTTCATTTTGACGCACCCTTGATTTCCTCCTGTTCCAGAGACCTTCAAACAAACAGCCTCTTTTCTCGTTGGTGTTGTTTGTTTGCTTCCTCTCAGCTTGTGTCCGAACCGGCGTCAGAGGCAGCTCCTGTGCCCAGGCGCACCCTGGGTGCAGGGTACCAGGTGCCAGGATGCCGGGCGCCAGCCCGGGGTTATCTGACAGTTCCTCATAAATTACCTCACGTTGTAGGTGTGGGCGTTAATGTGCAACTTGGTGACGAAGCGGCCAGTTTCATCGCCTGTGTGTGGCATGCTAGCGGTGGGAGAAGGATGCTGAGTGGTGTGGGGATAGGATGCAAGACCCTGGGTTTACCCCAAACAAGTCTTCCTCTGAGGGTGGGACAGAGCTGCTGGGCTCCTGCAGACCCATGCACAAAGCAGGGGAGTCGCTGCTGTACAGGCAGGACTGCACGCCCACCCGATGTCCTAAAAATACCTGGGAGTCCAAAACCAGGTGGTTCCCCTACTCATTTTAATGACAATACTTAGTTTCTCAGCGTTTTAAAGCTCAGTGTGTGCAGGAGATTAGCATCCCTTTAACAGAAACTCCCTGTGTCGTTTGTGTAAATATTTAAGGAGCACTCAAATCTACCTGTGACCTGTGTGGCTGCCCTTCTCTCTGTGGGGATTGCCTCTTTCTTTCTTTATGGTACATGGCTGTATTATATGTGGTCATAAACACTGCTCTGTGCCTTGGGCCAGCACAAGGAAGGGCATGACTTTCTTTTTTTGCATTGTGCATTTTTTTGCAGGCTAATTTTTAACTCCCTTCTTCTCATTTATTTAGAGCCCCTGGGTGCTCTCCCTTGGCTGGACTTCGGGGTGTGAGGAAAGCTGGGGAGGACAGAGGTGCTCCGAGTACCTTGGTGCTTCAGAGCCAGGGTGAGAAGCTGTGGCTGTGCTTTTTGTTCTTTTTCGTTCGTTTGGTTTTCTTGTTTTTTGTTTCCCTTTTTGTTTCTTTTTTTACGTCCTGCTGCTGAACCCAAGATGCCAGGAAACACCAAGGACTCACACTGGTATTATAGCAACCCTTCTTCCTCCTAAATTAAACCTGTTGGGTTTTAAAACTCCAGCTGGGTGATTCCCAAGCAAGAGTGAAGTTGCCCTCTTCCATGTATGTGCTCATGCTGCTACGGTTAAAAAATGGCAAGGGGAGAAATCTTGAAGTGACTTTATACCCAAACTTCAGGAAAAAGAAAAGAAAGCCCAACAAAAGGGATGCGCTGAGCTGTAATAACATGTGGCCAGCCCCTGAGCTGGCACATGGCAGTCCTGGTGACGTCGGGGACACTTATGACTTCACCCCAGCTCAGGGCAGCACAGGAGGGTGTCTCCTGTTCTTTGGCATCTTCCTTCCTCCTCCCAAAGGCCAAGACGTGCACCGCTTCGCATCCCGCCCATGTCTGGAGCCACCAGCTCCAAAGGGGAGCGGAATCAGACGGGGACGTTTCCCTGCTCTGCTGCCTGTGTGTGCAAACTGGGTTTATCTGTATTGTTTGGCCAGCGCTGGCAAATTACACCCTGCCTAATGCATCGTTAGGGAGAGGCAATTAAATACCAACCCAACGAGTATTGCGGCCAGCGTGACTGGGGAGGAACAGCTGCGATCTGCATGGGAGCTGGGAGAGACGGGTGGAAAATATTAACCTTTTTATTTATGCCTTTGCTCTAGCCTCTGCCGCGTCTGGCTGCCCGGCTGGGTGAAGCCCTTGCAGGGCAGGGCTTGGCAGGCAAGCCGGCAGGGATGGTGCCTGGATGCGGTGAGTTTTCACAGGTTTGGCTTCAGCACAAACGGCTGGTGGTGCCCACCCTCTGCGGTGCCCACCCTCTGCGGTGCCAGGTCAGTTCAGCAGCGGCCACGAGGCTCTGCTTTCAGCCTGAAGCCTCTGCCTTTCCCCAGCTTCTTTCCAGCCCTTGCAGCCCTGTGGACTCTTCCTGCTGGCAGTGGTGCCAGGTGGCCACATCGTGTACACCTCCAGCGCAATTAAGTGCTTCAGCTCAGCTGCCCATCAAGTCAACCCTGGGTTTCTATGGTGTCCTCTTCAGTGCTTGTGTGCCCAAGCTCCTGGCACTGAGCTTGTTCCAGTGCTGTCCCACCACCACCAACTGCAGCTGGGATTTACTGTCCTCATCCTGCCACGGTCTGCAGCACATTCACATCTCAACCTGCAACACTGAATCATCCTAGGTGTTTTGAAGATGATGAATCCCAAGAACCCAAATAAACATTTCTTTCCCCCTGTTCCCTGGAGGTTGTGAGTATTCTGAGGGATGGAGCTCTCTCAATGTGGGCTGAAGTATTTTCTCAGTGTTACACAAATAAATGGGGGTAGGTTTGAACCGAAATCTGAGAGATCAGCTTCCTGCAGGTGCTGATGGCATTTCTGGCTAGATTTAGAGAGATATCTTTGCAAAGAGCACCTTTAAACATTGTTGAAGTGATGCTTGTGGCAAAGTGGTTTGGCATCTGGAGCAGACCACGGGAAAATCAGCATCGGAGTCTCATCATAGCCAAGGGTTTAAACTGGCTAATGTGGACCAGGTCATCTGTCACTGAGTCCAGCAGACTGAAATCTACAGCAGAGAATTTTCTGTCACTGGCTTGCTGAGAGTCAACACCTGCAGGTTTGTATTGGTTTTGCAGCCTTGAGTGAAGGGTGACTGTAGGAGTGTCCAGGGAGGAAAATGCCTAATGCAGGGGTATTTTATTTGCTCTTTAGGGGATCCTACAGCATCTGGGGTCCTGGAGGAAACAACAGTCAAAGGCCTGTCAAGAAAGGAGAAAGGACTGTAAGTGCAACAAGCACTTTCTTTACAACCTTAGCTTTTACCAGGCCAGGATGCACAACAGATCACATCACTTCTTCAGATATGTATCTGACAGCACCATGCAAGGTGGTGTTGATGGAAGCAGAGCAGGTCTCTCACTGCACAAAGGACCTGCATGGAAGGGGAGCTGGGACTGGCAGCAGTGGGTTTTGCTGTGACACCATTGGTGTAGGACAGAGGAATCTCGTTTGACTGGAAAGAACTCTGAACCATCCACGCAGGGTGGCTGTGGGCAGCAGACCAGCAGCCAGGACGCGGTGACTTGCCTGTGGTGCTGGTGCAACAATCAGCCATGGCCAGGGTGAAGATGGGAGATGCCAGGTGGGATAAAGCTGGGAGAATCCATGATCCTTCTACTTTGCTACAGTGAGAGGGGGCGGAGGGAGATGAGGAGGAAGCTGTAGGGAAATACTGAGGAGAGAGAACAGCTTTTAAACTGCAGATAACGCTGGCACACGAACAAATGGGTATTAACTGGTGGGGGCTGCCAGGAGGCTGGGAATTTTGTGAAGGGGATTATATGACGCAGCTGCTCAGAATAGTTGGACTAAATGACCCAGCAGATCCCCTCTGGTTTTGCCCTCCCTTTACAACACCAGGTGCTCTGAGTAGCAACAGCAGCAGTCTATTTGTATTTTAATATTAGGATGTCACACAAGCAAAGAGGAGCAGAATTACAACCAAACACTACTGTGCTTTTTCCGTTCTCAGGATGTCACAGGAAACTCTCCTGCATCAGCTCCTGGGCTCAAAACCTGTCTGCCAGTGGCCTGCAGAGGCACAGCCTGCAGGCCATGGAGGCATTGGAGAGACATGCTGGTGAGAAATTAAGGAAATCATCAAGCAATCATAATTACATTAAGAGACTCGCAGCTGTCCCTCGATGCATCGCTACCACACTAACCTGGCTAAGCCAAGGGCTAGTGACACTGGCTACTCCCAAGGTTCCCCCTGAAGTGGATCTCCTCCTGGGAAGCACTGTCACTTCTGAGTCACTTGCTCCCTTTGCCAGCCACTGCAACCAGGGGCTGCTTTGCCCCACACACTCTGGCATGGTGGTAGGGCCATGAGCAGCATCCTTGTGTACCCTTGGCCTCAAAAACCACCCTAGCAGCCTGAGCCCATCAGGCTCTGTGATGGTTTGGAAGTTCCCTGCCCTCCCCCCCCCCAACTTTGTAAAATCACCCAGACTAGACTCAGTGGCTGGAAGTTAAGTACTGAAGCTCTATTTACAGCTTATCACAATGTACAAGCAGAGATATACACAATATACAGGAATATTTACTGAAACAGACAAGTTAAAGGTAATACAGAAACACAACTCCCCTCCCAGAAATCAGAGACCCCAGGAGGGGTTCCCAACCACCCTTCCACCTTCTCCCCACCCCTGTACCTTACCCCGGAGTTTGCCTTACACGCAAGGTGAGTTTGTAGGATCACCCATGGGGGTTAGAAGGGAAGTGGTTAGTGAGGTTACTCGGCAGAGAAGAGAAGGCAAGAAGCTAGAGAGCCCAGGAGTGTCTGTGCCCACGTGTCTTATCTTTGTTTTGTATTCTGTTCTTATACATCTCAGCAAGCCTATGAGTGAAGTAGACACCACCACTGTTTTCCTTTCACAGTCTGTAATACAATTTCTCCATTAAAATATTCCAATTAGCCTCAAACCAGCACAGGCTTCTGCAGTCTTTCCCTGGGCACTGCCTCCTTCTCCTGGTTTAAGGCGAGCAGTAACATCAGGTCTGGGCATGATCCTCTTAGCACATGACATTTTCTAATTTTTTTTTTTTT